>JAFMOC010000043.1:707500-750000 GCA_019802505.1 Corydoras sp. C115
TCTGTCTTTCTATTATGGATTTCCTAAAGTGGGTTCTAAAAAACAAAGCTAAATTGTGCGTGAGCACGCCGCTGTATGTAAATGTGTAGCATGGCTGCTCTGCAAATGGAAGCAGACGAACCATATTAATCATGCAGTGTAATCACTGTAATGTGATAACGAGCTACATGAATCTGGCACTTAGAATTACCATCATTCTCTCTCTCTCTCTCTCTCCCTCTCTCACTCACTCACTTTCACATAAATATATGGATACAGTTCTCGTTCCCGTGACTCTTACTTTGCCCGTTGACTCGAGTCTGGCTACGGAAGATTAAAAAGCTCATAGTGAAGTCATAAGGTTCTACTTTAGCGATCTTCAGCGAGCAGTGTGATTGTCTTGGGTCTTTGATGAAGTGATACACAGGACAGGGTGCCAAGCTACACTATATAGGGGCAATTTAGAGCAGCTAATTCTCCTTGAATCCATGTTTTTGAAACTAGAGAACCTGGAGAAAACCCACACAGACAAAAAGAACATGGAAACTTCACTCAGATTGGGTTTCCAACCTGGATCCCCAGCGCTGAGAGGCGGACATGTTAACCACTGCACCCTTAAGCTCTATTAAAAACAGTTTGGGGAAGGCCCAACATACACCAAAACCCCCTCACTGCATTAGTGTCACTGTAGAACTGACAATAAACAATCCACCACCCAAATGATACCTGTTCTGTGATGCTCCTGATCAACAGAGAACAGAGAACCAACAGAGGACTAACAACAACAAAGAACACAGATGAACTACAGTCTGGAATTATAAAACTACAAAGTCCATCTATATGAAAAGTAGAGGAAATAGATGATGCTGCAGTATTACTATGGTAACCACTCAGAGTATTAGTGTCATATTATATTCATTCATTCATTATCTTCCGCTTTTTCCTCTATTAGGGGCGCAGTGGGGTTCCCCATGCCCATCCAGGGGAGAACGTCTCGGGCGCTGGGCAGATAGACCCAGGACAGGGCGCCAATCCATCGCTGGGCACACACTCACTCACACAGACACACTCTATATGGGGCAATTTGGAGAACTCAATTGACTTGATCCATGTTTTTGGACTGTGGGAGGAAACCGGAGAACCCGGAGGAAACCCACGTAGACACGGGGAGAACATGGAAACTCCGCCCAGATGGGGATTTGAACCTGGAATCCCTAGTGCTGAGAGGAGAACGTGCTAACCACTAAGCCACCGTGCCGCCCTCATATTATATTATTTATTCATTAATCATCTTCCGCTTTATTCTCTTTTAGGGTCGCGGGGGGTTCCCCATGCCCATCCAGGGGAGAACGTCTCGGCGCTGGGCAGATACACCCAGGACAGGCCACCAATTATCACTGGGCACACACTCACGCACACATACACACTCTATATGGGGGAATTTGGAGAACTCAATTGACTTGATCCATGTTTTTGGACTGTGGGAGGAAACCGGAGAACCCGGAGGAAACCCACGCGGACACGGGGAGAACATGGAAACTCCACCCAGATGGGGATTCGAACCTGGAATCCCTAGCGCTGAGAGGCGAACGTGCTAACCACTAAGCCACCGTGCCGCCCTCATATTATATTAATAACACAAAAAAGTTTTCACTCAAACCCAGGCCCTCGTTATGCCTCAAATTAAACTAACACCATAACCAAAAGTATGTACACACCACATCATAAGACCCACCTTAAACCTGCAGTATTAATGAGCTGCTAACAGAGGACTCAACATTACCCAGCATTCATAAGATGCCCACGGCTACGCGGGTCCTTGGCTCAGGTTACTGCCTCTTTAGGTGGTGTATTATTTTGGGCAGTAAAGCAAAATCTTTCAGCTTAGTAATGCGCTGTCTGAAATCACGGAGGAGACGTGAGGCTCTGGAGACTAAGTGGCGAGTCGCTGACAAATTGCTAACAGAATGGAAATGCCCTCAGGATGAATTGGGCGTGGGGCTGCTGGAGACATTCCCTGCACCTGCTCACTGCTGAATATTGATGTGCGGTGCACCGATATAGCAACAGCTCTATAATGCGCCTCCACGCACACGCCTGAAAATCCTGTACGCGCTCGCAGAGGAGGAGATCTCACAGCACTGAGGTCCAGACGCTCTCACTGACCATGTGACTCACCAGCAGACTGACAGCCAGCTAAACCACAGACTAGTTTCAATTAATAATCTGATTAATGCTGTGTATTATATAACAGATCATATATAATATCTCATTAGCTTCTGATTAATGCTCTACAAGGGTTAAGGGAAGGGGTATGCACACACACACACACACACACACACACACACACACACACACACACACAACCACACACACACCGACAAACACACACACACCGACAAACACACACACACCGACAAACACACACACACACACACACTCACACACAACCACACACACACGCACAACCACACACACACGCACAACCACACACACACGCACAACCACACACACACCCACAACCACACACACACCCACAACCACACACACTCACACATACAACCACACACACACACACAACCACACACACACCGACAAACACACACACACCGACAAAACACACACACACACAACCACACACACACACACACACACACACACTCACACACACACACACACACACACAACGACACACACACGCACAACCACACACACACCCACAACCACACACACACCCACAACCACACACACTCACACATACAACCACACACACACACACACACACACACACACACCCACAACCACACACACACACACAACCACACACACACTCACACACACACACACACACACACATACAACCACACACACACACACACACACACACACACACACACACACACCGACAAACACACACACTCACACACACACACACACAACCACACACACACCGACAAACACACACACACACCCACAACCACACACACACCCACAACCACACACACACCGACAAACACACACACTCACACATACAACCACACACACACACACACATATATATGCACACAATCACAATCACAACCACACCCACACACAAAACACATCTGCAAACATACAACCACACACACACCCACCCACAACCACACACACACACACACAAACACACACACATATGCACACAATCAGAACCACACCCACACCACCACACACAAAAACACACACACACACACATCTGCAAACACACAACCACACACACACACACACACATCTGCAAACACACAACCACACACACACACACACATACACACAATCACATCCACACCCACACCACCACACACAAAAACACACACACACATCTGCAAACACACAACCACAAACACACACACTCACCCACAACCGCACACACACACCGACAAACACACACACCCACACACAAAAACACACACACACACATCTGCAAACACACAACCACACACAAAAACAAACACACACACACACACACACCTACCTACAACCACACACACCCACACATACAACCACACACACACACACACACAACACACATATACACACAATCACATCCACACCCACACCACCACACACACACACACACACAACCACACACACACACACACACACATACACATATACACACAATCACAACCACACCCACACCACCACACACAAACACACAACCACACACACACACACACACACACCCACAACCACACACACACATACACATATACACAAAATCACAACCACACCCACACCACCACACACAAACACACAACCACACACACACACACACACACCCACAACCACACACACACAGACACATACACATATACACAAAATCACAACCACACCCACACCACCACACACAAAAACACACACACACACATCTGCAAACACACAACCACACACACAGACACATACCCACAACCACACAAACAACCCACAAACACAAACACACACCCACCCATACTTCTCAATACACTTTAAATATGGAGGTCGGATTTCAGACCTTTTATTAATTTAATGCATTTCTTAGTTCAATGTTCTATCTGAGCTTTTAGTTTTATTATATTTCCAGGTTCTCTTGCAGATGAGTAGCACCACTGAATATGTGCTACAGCTACACACTCATTACTCCTGAAAGAAACAGAACACTCAACTAGCACAAGCCTGCTGGAGCAATAAATTAGATGCTGAAGTAGATTTTAAATGAATACATGTCATGAAATAAATTACCAGTAACAAAAATATTCTCTGAGCCATGTAAACAGCGGCCTGGTTCCACGAGATGGAAACCTGAGTGATGCATAAACTAACCGAGTGCTGTGATCCATCATGCGTCGATCAATTAAACAGAGCAATCCAGACCTCGCTACAGATTTCAGAGCCATCACCTTCAGCGCGTGCTTATTATGCAGATTCCTCCATCACTCCACACTTCTGCAGTCTGACTGTTTTATATAAAGCTCAGCTCGAGCCAGGAGTCCAGCACAAACCTGCCAGCGAGTCTTTTGTTTATAGTGCCAGTTAAAAGTTTGGACACGCCTCTTTTTATTTAGCTTTGTAAATTAAAGAGAAATTAAAATCCTAAAATTATACATTTTAACAAAAAATCTGAAGCTTAATATAAAAGACCTGTTTTAGTCTTTAGCGAGACGTCGAACCTGCACCACGCAGCTGGATTGAGGGCGTGTCTGTGTGTCTTTGCTATCCTAATGATGGGAAATGATGCGAAATCTGCGTGATTAGGATGTAATGTGCCATAAACCAATCAGCACGTCACTCGTCATATCTTTTAAGATCCAGGTGCACTCTGACTTTGGCGGATTGCTATTTTAACAGCAGAGCTATTTGGACTCATCATGCCATGAGGTATTTCAATTAAATACAAGTCCAGAATACACATCATAAAACATCTCGATAACTGCATTATTATTTAAAAGGAAGTCAGATGAGGTTCATTCATTCATTCATTATCTCCCGCTTTATCCTCTACTAGGGTCGTGGTGGGGTTCCCCATGCCCATCCAGGGGAGAACATTTCGGGCGCTGGGCAGATAGACCCAGGACAGGGCACCAATCCATCGCTGGGCACACACTCACTCACACAGACACACTCTATATGGGGCAATTTTTTTGAGAATTCAATGAACTTGATCCATGTTTTTGGACTGTGGGAGGAAACCGGAGAACCCGGAGGAAACCCACGCAGACACGGGGAGAACATGGAAACTCCACCCAGATGGGGATTCGAACCGGGAATCCCTAGTGCTGAGAGGCGAACGTGCTAACCACTAAGCCACCGTGCCGCCATGGGTTCCAAATCTAGATTAGATAATAATCTGTGCCAGTCATTTATTGGACGCTTTTATCCAAAGCGTGTGTTATTAATAAATCATAGGAAAGAGGTGGATCTGCAGTCAGCTACGCTTTCCTCTCGTACCTTATGATTTTATTCTAACAATGGTAGCAAACAATGAATGAGCTGAATCCTTTCGGTCACTTTAAATCGACTTTACGTTACGTTACGTTACGTTAACACATGCACCCGTTACACAACACGTGTGTCCACATCGGTGAGGTGTGTATTAAGTGTCTGAACCGGCCGGTCTGAGGGTGAGATATGGAAATGATATGACAAACTGTCTGTGGAGCGTTTCTGAAATTGTTCCCGGCTTGGTTTGTAAAAGAGGCTTAAATTATCCCCCAAAAAACAGAACGAGCCGTGTCTCGACTCTCATCAATCGTCAGTTCACATTAGGCATGTGACGAGCCGGCTACGCAACATAATCACACTGTTATTATGACTGACGTCTTCATAAAACCAGCAGTCCACCTGCATTTCAATCAAAAGCAGCTCTGTGAGCATCAAACCCTCACGCCTCTCAAAAGTCTAAACAATATCTGGCCCCAGAGAAAACATCCATCCATTATCTTCCGCTTTATCCTCTATTAGGGTCATTGGGGCGTTCCCCATGCCCATCCAGGGGAGAACGTCTCAGGCGCTGGGCAGATACCCTCACAAAACAACATCACAGACGATCAATGAGGAGGAGAACCGACCATATCAAGGTTCTAAAAGTCGGAGTAAATGGATCAACCACGTGCAGACTGCAACCCTAAAATCACTTTCATCTCAATTTCCTGCCATTAGTCCACTTTTGGAGCTGCCCCCATCCCCCCCCAGACCATTTTTGGCTTTTAAGTGCTCCGGGCTGCTGGTGGCTACACCGAGACGTGAACCTACAACTCCATCTTCCTGATTCTTTATTGATTTGTAACACCACATCACACATCAACCCCAGTCTACCACCGTCTCGATGCAGCAGGCAGATAGATGAGCATCAGATATGAGATCAACGCTCGTTATTTTGGGCTGCGTGAGGGAGGCGGTGCAGCGAGGTACCTTCGTTCTAAAGCAGATGGGTTCAGTCAGTAGAGGAGCGGATGATGAGGCTGCTGAGCGTGTAACCTGACGCCTCTCTGTTCGGCACACCGAGTTGTTCTCATCACATCGTCGTACCACCCAGAAACCAGAAACACACAGCTGGATGCGGAAGGAGCGGCACCGAGGTTCTCCGAGGAGTTCTAATTAAAAGATTAGATCTGCATGATCAGTCTCAAGACAGCTCTTTTTCTGCAATTTTTACTGTTCCGGTTCTACGGCTGGCTTGTGCGTCGCGAGGATCTTCATTAAAGAGAACGGCAACAAATTAGACTCTCAGATCAAAGGAAAAACGGGTTTCCCTGAGAACCCGCTCAATCAATCTATATTACTCAACATGATAAGTGACGTCAGGCTGCACTGCACATACTTTATCTTTAGAACCCTTAAGCCAGACATTTACATATGCCATTTATTCTGTTGTTGTCATTGTGGTTTTCTCGCACAATCCAAAAACATGGATTCAAGGTAAATTGGCTGTTCCAAATTGCCCCTATGTAAATATAGTGCCCCATATATAAGGTGTGTCCTTCGCATGCGTTTATCCCGCCCGCAACCCTAGTAAAGGAGATGAATCTTTTATAAGGGGATGATGTGAAATTTGGTGCTTTTAAAACTTTGCACTGAACTGTTGCGACGGCACTGTTGCCATTAGTTACAGATGTCTGCTTCTGAATTTTCAGAAAGTGCAACTTGATTTTCTATTAGAGCAAAACTCAGAGCAACAGCTTCCCA
This sequence comes from Corydoras sp. C115, assembly GCA_019802505.1. NCBI lineage: Eukaryota > Metazoa > Chordata > Actinopteri > Siluriformes > Callichthyidae > Corydoras > Corydoras sp. C115. The sequence goes on from JAFMOC010000043.1 coordinate 714,677, forward strand.
AAAATCAACTTAAGATCATCTTACCTGAGGAAGTGAGTGTTCATCGTTTAATGCGAGCATCGATGCTCGCTTTGATATTTAAAGTTGATCTGAGCGCCAAATGCATTTGCGAGAGAGAGAGAGAGAGAGAGAGAGAGAGAGAGAGAGAGAGAGAGAGAGAGAGAGAGAGAGAGAGAGCGAGAGAGCTGAAACTGCAGGCTGCATGGAGGGGGGGGGTTAAATTCAGAGCCTTAAAGCATATAGCTCTGTATGGTGTATTTATTATTACTGCAGCACAGTGATATACCACACACACACACACACACACACACACACACACACACACAAAGAGACACACACAGAAAGATAAAGACACACACACACACACACTTTTGCTCTTATTCTCATCTCATTATTTTAAGCTTAATCCTCCACTATGGTCACAGGGGGTTCTCATGCACATCCAGAGGGAGAACAATTTTTAGGAGCTGGGTAGATACACTCACTCACACAGACACACACAATATATATAGGGGCAATTTAAAGCAGCCAATTTACCTTAAAGCCATGTTTTTAGATTGTGGGACGAAACCGAATAACCCGGAGGAAACCCACACGCACACGGAGAACATGGAACTCCACTCAGATTGGGATCCGAACCTGAATCACTAAAAGGCAGATGTGCTAACCACGACAGCACCGTGTCGCCCTGTTTCTAAAACCCTTAAATAGATTTGTAGTTTTTACGTTTCTGATTGATATTGGTTAACGAAACGTTAACGGAACCACGGCTTTCGGTAAACAGCGAGAACACATCCGTATCAGCTGCAGTGCAGAGGAGAACTCGAGAGTCCGTCTGAAATCTAATAAAGCTCTTAAAAACTATTTTCGGGAGATACTATTTCGGCTCCTCTCTCTCACCTCCCTCTATTCGATCCTCCTGCCCCCCCTCTATTCAATCTTCAATCAGCCATGGTGTGTATGGTTTAGATCAGATAGCCTCAACCACTCCAGATGCCCCACTGCTCTGTATTACCAGAAACAATGATCAGACCACAGGGTGTGGAGGTGCAGCAGACAGACAGAGACGCTGAGGACAAACACCAACCACGTGATGGAGGAAAAACGATGGAGTGAGTTTGAAAATACTAAAGCGTTTAGTGAAGCCACAGCTTAATATGTTTATAAGACTCAGAAAACCAATGTACTGCTACCTAAACCTCAGATGTGGAAGCACAAGGTTCGAGTACAACAGAAACACAACTGAAAGCTCAGGTGTTATAAGGTTTAATAAGGTCATTATGATATACAACTAACCTACAGCTAACTAAAAAGTTAAGAGCACGCACACATTTTATTTATTTACTTATATATATATATAGTTCCTCATACCTAATGCCCATCCAGGGGAGAACGTTTCGGGTGCTGGGCAGATACACCCAGGACTGGGCGCCAATCTATCACTGGGCACACACTCACTCACACAGACTCAGAAAACCAATGTACTGCTACCTAAACCTCAGATGTGGAAGCACAAGGTTCGAGTACAACAGAAACACAACTGAAAGCTTAGGTGTAATAAGGTTTAATAAGGTCATTATGATATAAAACTAACCTACAGCTAACTAAAAAGTTAAGAGCACGCACACATTTTATTTATTTACTTATATATATATATAATTCCTCATGCCTAATGCCCATCCAGGGGAGAACGTTTCGGACGCTGGGCAGATACACCCAGGACTGGGCGCCAATCTATCACTAGGCACACACTCACTCACACAGACACACTCTATATGGGGCATTTTGGAGAATTCAATTGACCTTGATCCATGTTTTTGGATTGTGGAAGGAAACCAGAGAACCCAGGTGTCGTGTCCAATAAACCAATCAGCTTGTCGCTGTGTTGCCAGCTTGCCGTTCCTTTTAACCTTCACACCGTCATCAAGAGCCCAGTGGCTGGTACTTGTGAGTAAACGTACAGAATGTCACCTGCTTTCATCGTTTAAATGTTGACTACCCGTTTCCACCACGCCACAAAAAAAAAGATTTAGTGTCTTATCATTCATTCATTCATTCTCTCCCGCTTTATTCTCTAGTAGGGTCGCAGTGGGGTTCCCCATGCCCATCCAGGGGAGAACGTTTTGGGCGCTGGGCAGATAGACCCAGGACAGGACCCGTTTCCATCTCTGGGCACACACTCACTCACAAGAACAAATGGGGCAATTTAGTTCAATTGACTTACATTCATTTAGTCATTCAGATTTTATCCCGCTTACAAATCCAAGTCAGAAGTATGGGTCCGGTGGGGTAAATTCCCCTGATTGTTATTCGATGCTGCGCCCCCCCCTTATTTTAAAAAAAAGGGGAGAATTCATTCATTCATTATCTCCCGCTTTATCCTCTATTAGGGGCGCGGTGGGGGCCCATCCAGGGGAGAACATAGATAGACCCAGGACAGGGCGCCAATCCATCGCTGGGCACACACTCACTCACACAGACACACTCTATATGGGGCAATTTGGAGAATTCAATTGACTTGATCCATGTTTTTGGACTGTGGGAGGAAACGGAGAACCCGGAGGAAACCCACGCAGACACGGGGAGAACATGGAAACTCCACTAGATGGGGATTCGAACCGGGAATCCCTAGCGCTGAGAGGCGAACGTGCTGACCACTAAGCCACCGTGCCGCTTAAAACTGTTTAGTGATTCTGCCTTACGGACAGAGTTGGGAAGATCGTTCCACCATTTTGTAGTAGTGAACGCCACGGAGTGAGAATGAGCTCCTCGGTGAGGTGGAACCACCAGGGGGCAATCATCACTGGAGCGAAGTGAACGAGTCGGAGGGGGAAGATCCAGAAATGGTTCTGTACGCCAGAGTCAGTGACTTGTACTGAAAATCACATGGATCACATACTTGATCCATGTTTTTGGACTGTGGGAGGAAACCGGAGAAACCCACGCAGACACGGGGAGAACATGGAAACTCGAACCGGGAATCCCTAGCGCTGAGAGGAGAACGTGCTACCCACTAAGCCCCATGCCGCCCTTTAGTGTCTTAATGACTATTTATTTTTCTCTTAGAGTCAGAAACGATTTTGAAAGCGCTGATACCATTCTCTTTTTTTTTGGCTGAAACCTTTCTACTTGTCAGAAACGGGCTTCCACGAGCAGCTGTTCTCTGATTATATTCTGCAAGTTCTATTCCAGAAATCCCACTACGTGTGTGGTCGCATCACTGAACCGGCCCATATGGATCTCTAATAATGCAGAGATGCCACATGGACTCTGAGATGTAAATAAAGCTCTACAAAGATTTGCACATCAGCATCTCGATGTGCGTTCGTTTATAATCCCGTCCCCTTCAGGTCACAACTAATTATATTTAAACATAATCAGTCAGTGTGTGATATGCATGGTATTACAGACAGTGTGGGACGAGCGGGACGGGTGGACTGAACCCGGCTCTGTTTGCAGCTTCCACACAGCTGTGTGCATTCCACTCCCAGCTTCACACACCTGATCCTTCATCACCCACACTGCACACAAACAGGAGTGTGTTTGTCCTGCGCGGGGTCACGATGAACATAATGGCAGCTTGGCGACGGTGTGTGTACAGACCAGAGGGACGGATCGCGGGTGTCACCGCCAGGTACAACGGTCTGCACGAGAGGTCACGATTGCAGGAAAATGTTCTGAGTGTCCATGCATGATTTGTCTGTGTATGTGTGTGTGTGTGTGTGTGTGTGTGTGTGTGTGTGTGTGTGTGTGTCCAACAGAGAGCAGGCTGAATGCCCACAGAACTCCAAGCACCAAGTAATTATTATTGCTAGAACATCTGGAAGCTGGTGTGACCTTTTCTCTCTCTCATTATTCACTATGTGTTTATTACATTCTAATATTCAGAGAAGCACTTTAAACTTGGAGCTGGTCAGCAGTGTCCAGAGAACCCGGGGATTGTGAATCAAACACACCGGATGTGTTACTCTCTTAAACTCTGCAACTTTGTATGCTTAAAAACATATATAATTTATGTAGATTATTAAAAAATAAAAACAATCTAACGCATTTTAATATGTATATATAGAACCAGTCCAACGTTTGGACACGCTCGTCCATGTTCCCAGTTCCAGACTGTAGTCCATCTGTTTGTGTTCTACAGTACATACTGTGTTACTCTGTTCTAATGGTCAGAACCCCAACAGTACCACCACAGAGCAGGGATTATTTGGTTGGTGCATTATTCCTATCCCAGCAGTGTGACTGCAGAACTGACAATAAAAAATCCACCACCCAAATGATACCTGTTCTGTGATGGTCCTGACCAACAGAGAACAGAGAACCGACACGGGACTAACAAACACAAAGAATGGACTACAGTCTGTTATTTTAAAACTACAAAGTCCATCTATTTGATAAGTGGAGGAAATAGAGAATGGAACAAGAAGGGGGCGTGGCTTTAGAGTGGTTTTATAGAACACGTCTTCAGTGATTAGTGAGAAAACAGAACATCTTTAACTGTTACCTTTGTTGGTTGAGGTTATGAAAGTTTTCCTTCGATGCATTTCAGTCGTAGGCTTGGGACGATTCCTGGTCCCAACAAGTACTACGGCTGAAGTGCCCTTGGGCAAGGCACCTAACCCTAATTGCTCCCTGGGTGCTGTGTACAGAGCTGCCCACCACTCTGGGTTTGTGTGTGTCACTGCATGGATGGGTTAAATGTGGAGGACACATTCCTCTGTGTGTAAGTACAGTGTGTACACTTTATCCCAAACGTTACTGGAACTTGGTCTTTAAATGCCAGACCACACATGAAGAACAACATGCTGAACTAAATCGCAGAACATCTGTGCTTTTGTTGCTCGCTGTAACGGAACGCGGATCATGAAACCCGATTAAAACCCACATTTCTTGCGAGTCTGATGCGCCTCTGTTAGATGTCGACTGTAAGAGTCGTCCTATATACAGCTGTCTGGACAGAGTGGGTCATCCTGTAGTTATTGTGGTGGAATGTATTACGCATGCCGAGGCAGTGTGACTTCTGTTACCACCGAAAAACAACAGAGAGAAATCCCTCTCTCAGTGTAATAAGCATTTTGTTTAAACAGCACACCCTTTTCTTAATTACAAGGAACCCTGCTGTTCTGATAAACCATCATGCTTTCAGGCTTTCAGAGCTGTGTGTTGGGGCTTTTAGAAGCAGCGCTGATGAACCACAGACTTCACATCAGGACATAGAGCTACATTATTACACAACTCATTGTTCCTACATTATTTTATCAGATCTATATATTTTCTGCTTCTGCAGTTACAGACTAGAAGTATGCAGCAGTTTGTTAGATCCTGTTATACACTGTGGTGGTGGTGTGGTTAGCATGTTCACCTCTCAGCTCTGGGGAATGCGGTTTGAATCCCGATCTTGGTGGAGTTTCTACACATAAACACACACAGACAGACAAAGACACACACACACACTATATATATATATTCATTCATTCATTATCATCCGCTTTATCATCTACTAGGGTCGCGGTGGGGTTCCCCATGCCCATCCAGGGGAGAACGTTTCGGGCGCTGGGCAGATACACCCAGGACAGGGCGTCAATCTATCGCTGGGCACACACTCACTCACACAGACACACTCTATATGGGGCAATTTGGAGAACTCAATTAACTTGATCCATGTTTTTGGACTGTGGGAGGAAACCGGAGAACCCGGAGGAAACCCACGCGGACACGGGGAGAACATGGAAACTCCACCCAGATGGGGATCGAACCGGGAATCCTAGCGCTGAGAGGCGAACGTGCTAACCACTAAGCCACTGTGCCGCCCCTATATATATATATATATATATATATATATATATATATATATATATATATATATATATATATATATATATATATAGGGGCAATTTAAAGCAGCCAATTCACACTGAATTCATATTTTGGACGTGGATGGAAGAAACCGGAGAAAACCCACACGGCCACAGGGAACACATGGAACCCTCACCCAGATCAGGATTTTCGCACAAGTCACTTTAAATAGAAGCATCTGATGAATGAGTTCCATCCATTATCTGCAGCTTAATCCTACACTAGGGTCGGGGGGGTCGGCGGGGCATTCTCCCCATGCCTATTCAAGGGAGAACATTCCAGGCCCTGGGATGATACACCCAGGACAGGACGCCAATGTCTCGCGGGGGACACTCACACAGACACAAGCACACACTATATAAGGGTCATTTAGGGCAGCCAATTCACCTTGAATCCATGTTTTTGGACTGTGGGAGGAAACCAGAAAATCCGGAGGAATCCCAATGGACGAGGAGAACATGGAACATCCACCCAAATCAGGATTCCAACCTGGATCGCCAGCGCTGAGAAGTGAACATGCTAAGCACATGAGCCAGGCCCGGAAACCTCATTGCTCCAGAGGGGGGTGCTGTATCACAAGTCGAGTCGTTTTGGATGAAAGCGTCTGCTAAATTAATGAAGTAATGTAATTATTAGGGGTGTCTTCAACTAAGGATTTTCATAGTCGAATCTGATTCGTCAGATTTTCCCTATAGTCGACTGATAATCGAATCAATTAAAATTTCACAACAAGATGGCGCTATAAGTGTGGTTTTTAAGTTTTTTTTTAAATATTTTGTTATATATTTTATATTGTTCAAGCGCACACATCATTTAAAAAAAATATTAACAGAAATTAGGATGATTTTATTTGACAAAAGGCTATATATATAACGAAAACAAAGACATGTCATGTAAAAACTAATGCTTAGCAGCAGCCATGGGCTCCCCCATGTGGTCAAAATGGTACATTCGACTATGAGGTACATAGTCGACTACGGTTCTCCGAATCGAATCGTCGAATCAGCGAATATTGCAGCTCACCCCTAGTAATTATATTATGTATAATCGAAACAGTGTGGTGCATCAAGTGCAGGCGATTAGTCTTACCTCGCTTGCTCGGGGTCCATCTGAAAAACATGAAACAAAGGTGGGATTAAAAAAAAAAACCAGAAGTCAGAGACGCTCGAGTCACTCATTATAAATCACTACACATCAGAACCTTCAGATCAGAAGGTACATCGCATATTTTATAACCTCGTCCCACATAAGAACAGGAACAGAGGACAGCGGCGCCGGCAGCAATGACATCTGCTCTAATTGGCTGAGGACGGACGAGCTATTTTTAGGCCGTCATTAACCTGAGGCTACTTCAAGCCTCCAGTCAGTTGGGATGGATTAAGCTCACGCAGCTGCTGGATGGACAGACCCAGGACGCGCTGCTATAACACCGATGCCACGTGGGTCGGGCGGCTGCGGGTTTCTTTTACGGTTCCAGCTGACAGCTGATCACGCGGCGCAAACCGCTACACGCGCTAAATGCTAATTAGACACGATGCTTGTTGTGACGAAGATAAAGTGGATCTTCATTAGTTCAGTGCTTCTCACACAGCAACCGACAGTTAATGGTTCTCCTGCTGTTACAGACATACAGACACGAGCTGGAGAATCAAAGAATGACTTAATTAATTCATTAATGCAGTTTTATTATTATGTGTTTGATTTACTCGTCACTCTATTATTCAATTATTAATTATTCAATTATATTTGTGGGCGGCACGGTGGCTTAGTGGTTAGCACGTTCGCCTCTCAGCACTAGGGATTCCCGGTTCGAATCCCCATCTGGGTGGAGTTTCCATGTTCTCCCCGTGTCCGCGTGGGTTTCCTCCGGGTTCTCCGGTTTCCTCCCACAGTCCAAAAACATGGATCAAGTTAATTGAGTTCTCCAAATTGCCCCATATAGAGTGTGTGTGTGTGTGTGTGTGTGAGTGTGTGCCCAGCGATGGATTGGCGCCCTGTCTTGGTCTATCTGCCCAGCGCCTGATACGTTCTCCCCTGGATGGGCATGGGGAACCCCACCGCGACCCTAATAGAGGATACATGCGTGTTATAAAACTGAGTGTGTGATTGGCACCCAATCCATCAGTTGGGGTTGTCTAGTCATGTGGTTAATGAAGCAGACTTGCAACCTGAAGGTCCCCAGTTCGAGTCCCGTTTTAACCAAGTACCCTGGCTAACCCCAATCGTTCCACTGGTGCCGTATTCAGGGCTGCCCACCCATCTGGACATGTCTTCACTTTACTCAGTGTGTGTATTTGTGTGGTTCACTGCACTGATGGGTTAAATGTGGAGGACAAATTTCTCTGTGAAGAAGTCCAGTAGACTAAATAGATGAGTTAATGACTTAACCCTGTTCTGGGTGCATCTGCCCAGTGCCTAACCCCCCCCCCCTCCCATCCCATCCCCCACCCAGTGACCTTTGTGGAGGGTTACATGGATAATAATAAGATACATTGAGACAAAGGGGTGTATAATTAGAGGGTGTGGTAGGGATGCTGGTTAGGTTGTTGCCCCCATTTGTGGAGAAGGGGGTGTGTCCAAACTTTTGACTGGCACTGTATCTAAAGGTGAAAAGGTATCTACATAGTTTTGGTCAAACAGTCTCTGTCTCTGACTCGATCACACACATTTACATTCTGTACTTCATTAAATGTAAATCTGTATATGACACTGCATCACTAACGAGAACACAACCAGTACTGCACTATAACCCCCCCCCACATACACACACACAAACACTCTCACACACACACACACACACACAGGCCCTCGGGTGTCAAAGTTAATCTAATCTATCTACTACAGAGCCTTTTTAGAAGAGGAGCATGTTTCAGTAATTAAGGTCTCATATGATTTTGGGACACTGTTCCCCGTGTGTGTGTGTGTGTGTGTGTGTGTGTGTGTGTGTGTGTACAAAAGGGAAAGCACACGTGAATAGAAGAGCATTGAAAGAAAGAGCAAAGGTGCAGAAAAGCAAGAGCAGGAGGGGAAGAGAACCTTATGTGACTCTAATTAGGAGCGAGGACAGTGTAATAAAATGAAGAGAAGATGGCGGCGCTGGAGTTCAGCAGGTTGTTTTCATTAGGCGGCTGGACGGAGGCAGGAAGGCTCTCTGGACGGAGAGAAGGAGACTGGATCATTTGAAACAGTGCAGGGTAATTGGCTGGAGCGTGAGAAGGAAATGCAGACAGGGCCGGGTGATGGAAACAGAGAGACCTCACTGTCTCCCGAGTGAGGGACTGACATCAAGCATCTCATTAACTCTTTAGCTCGGGCTCCGGGCTTCAGCCCTCTCTGAAGTTCTCTGCCCTCGCGACCTGTGACCTGCACACTGACCTCAAAGAAAAGTGCATTCAGCTGGAACCCGACTAACGACGGAGTGGAGCCAAGGAAAACACGAGCAACCCAATGGATCCACAGCTCAGATGTTCAACACCATCACCGCCAGCTGCAGCTGCAGCCTCCATACACACTGCAGCTCACAGAGGTACACTATAGAGAGACACCTACACACTACATCCACAGAGGTACACTATAGAGAGACACCTACACACTACATCCACAGAGGTACACTATAGAGACACCTACACACTACATCCACTGAGGTACACTATAGAGAGACACCTACACACTACATCCACAGAGGTACACTATAGAGAGACACCTACACACTACATCCACAGAGGTACACTATAGAGAGACACCTACACACTACATCCACAGAGGTACACTATAGAGAGACACCTACACACTACATCCACAGAGGTACACTATAGAGAGACACCTACACACTACATCCACAGAGGTACACTATAGAGAGACACCTACACACTACATCCACAGAGGTACACTATAGAGAGACACCTACACACTACATCCACTGAGGTACACTATAGAGACACCTACACACTACATCCACTGAGGTACACTATAGAGACACCTACACACTACATCCACTGAGGGACACTATAGAGACACCTACACACTACATCCACTGAGGTACACTATAGAGACACCTACACACTACATCCACTGAGGTACACTATAGAGAGACACCTACACACTACATCCACTGAGGTACACTATAGAGACACCTACACACTACATCCACTGAGGTACACTATAGAGAGACACCTACACACTACATCCACTGAGGTACACTATAGAGAGACACCTACACACTACATCCACTGAGGTACACTATAGAGACACCTACACACTACATCCACTGAGGTACACTATAGAGACACCTACACACTACATCCACTGAGGTACACTATAGAGACACCTACACGCTACATCCACTGAGGTACACTATAGAGACACCTACACACTACATCCACAGAGGTACACTATAGAGACACCTACACACTACATCCACTGAGGTACACTATAGAGACACCTACACACTACATCCACTGAGGTACACTATAGAGACACCTACACACTACATCCACTGAGGTACACTATAGAGACACCTACACACTACATCCACTGAGGTACACTATAGAGAGACACCTACACACTACATCCACAGAGGTACACTATAGAGACACCTACACACTACATCCACAGAGGTACACTATAGAGAGACACCTACACACTACATCCACAGAGGTACACTATAGAGACACCTACACACTACATCCACTGAGGTACACTATAGAGAGACACCTACACACTACATCCACAGAGGTACACTATAGAGAGACACCTACACACTACATCCACAGAGGTACACTATAGAGAGACACCTACACACTACATCCACAGAGGTACACTATAGAGAGACACCTACACACTACATCCACAGAGGTACACTATAGAGAGACACCTACACACTACATCCACAGAGGTACACTATAGAGAGACACCTACACACTACATCCACAGAGGTACACTATAGAGAGACACCTACACACTACATCCACTGAGGTACACTATAGAGACACCTACACACTACATCCACTGAGGTACACTATAGAGACACCTACACACTACATCCACTGAGGGACACTATAGAGACACCTACACACTACATCCACTGAGGTACACTATAGAGACACCTACACACTACATCCACTGAGGTACACTATAGAGAGACACCTACACACTACATCCACTGAGGTACACTATAGAGACACCTACACACTACATCCACTGAGGTACACTATAGAGAGACACCTACACACTACATCCACTGAGGTACACTATAGAGACACCTACACACTACATCCACTGAGGTACACTATAGAGAGACACCTACACACTACATCCACTGAGGTACACTATAGAGACACCTACACACTACATCCACTGAGGTACACTATAGAAACACCTACACACTACATCCACTGAGGTACACTATAGAGACACCTACACACTACATCCACTGAGGTACACTATAGAGAGACACCTACACACTACATCCACTGAGGTACACTATAGAGAGACACCTACACACTACATCCACAGAGGTACACTATAGAGACACCTACACACTACATCCACTGAGGTACACTATAGAGAGACACCTACACACTACATCCACTGAGGTACACTATAGAGACACCTACACACTACATCCACTGAGGTACACTATAGAGACACCTACACACTACATCCACTGAGGTACACTATAGAGAGACACCTACACACTACATCCACTGAGGTACACTATAGAGACACCTACACACTACATCCACAGAGGTACACTATAGAGACACCTACACACTACATCCACTGAGGTACACTATAGAGACACCTACACACTACATCCACTGAGGTACACTATAGAGACACCTACACACTACATCCACAGAGGCACACTATAGAGACACCTACACACTACATCCACTGAGGTACACTATAGAGAGACACCTACACACTACATCCACTGAGGTACACTATAGAGACACCTACACACTACATCCACAGAGGTACACTATAGAGAGACACCTACACACTACATCCACTGAGGTACACTATAGAGAGACACCTACACACTACATCCACTGAGGTACACTATAGAGACACCTACACACTACATCCACAGAGGTACACTATAGAGACACCTACACACTACATCCACAGAGGTACACTATAGAGAGACACCTACACACTACATCCACTGAGGTACACTATAGAGAGACACCTACACACTACATCCACTGAGGTACACTATAGAGAGACACCTACACACTACATCCACTGAGGTACACTATAGAGACACCTACACACTACATCCACTGAGGTACACTATAGAGACACCTACACACTACATCCACTGAGGTACACTATAGAGACACCTACACGCTACATCCACTGAGGTACACTATAGAGACACCTACACACTACATCCACAGAGGTACACTATAGAGACACCTACACACTACATCCACTGAGGTACACTATAGAGACACCTACACACTACATCCACTGAGGTACACTATAGAGACACCTACACACTACATCCACTGAGGTACACTATAGAGACACCTACACACTACATCCACTGAGGTACACTATAGAGAGACACCTACACACTACATCCACAGAGGTACACTATAGAGACACCTACACACTACATCCACTGAGGTACACTATAGAGAGACACCTACACACTACATCCACAGAGGTACACTATAGAGACACCTACACACTACATCCACTGAGGGACACTATAGAGAGACACCTACACACTACATCCACTGAGGGACACTATAGAGAGACACCTACACACTACATCCACAGAGGTACACTATAGAGACACCTACACACTACATCCACTGAGGGACACTATAGAGAGACACCTACACACTACATCCACTGAGGTACACTATAGAGACACCTACACACTACATCCACTGAGGGACACTTCAATCTAAAGCCTTTCCATGATATTTTGGAGTTTATCTGTGGGATGGATGAGGTCAGAAACAAGGGTCCGGCTTGCAGTTTCATTCACATCAACACGCACTCTCACAGGGTAAAGAATACACATTCATATACCCATACACACACACACTCACAGGGTCAAGAATAAACATTCACACACACACGCACACGCAGCAAAGAATACACATTCATATATACACACACACACACACACACATGCTCACAGGGTCAAGAATAAACATTCTCACACACACACACACACACACACACACACACACACACACACACACACAGAATAAAGAATAAACACACACACACTCACAGGGTCAAGAATAAACATTCACACACACACACACACACACACACACACACACACACACAGAGTAAAGAATACACATTCATACACACAAGCTCACAGGGTCAAGAATAAACATTCACACACACACACACACACAGAATAAAGAATAAACACACACACTCACAGGGTCAAGAATAAACACTCACACACACACACACACACACACACAGAGTAAAGAATACACATTCATATACACATACACACAAGCTCACAGGGTCAAGAATAAAAATTCACACACACACACACACATACGGAGAGTAAAGAATACACATTCATATACACACACACACACACACACACAAGCTCACAGGGTCAAGAATAAACATTCACACTCACACACACACACACACACACACACACGTACACATACACACACACAGAATAAAGAACACACATTCATATACACACACACACACACACAAGCTCACAGGGTCAAGAATAAACATTCACACACACACACACACACACACACACACGTACACATACACACACACAGAATAAAGAATACACATTCATATACACATACACACTCACAGGGTCAAGAATAAACACACACACACACACACACACACAGAGTAAAGTGTACAAATTTATATACACATACACACACACACACACTCGCATACAGAGTCAAGAATAAACATTCATATACACACACTCACACATACACACAGAGTAAAGAATACACACACACACACAGAGTAAAGTGTACAAATTCATATACACACACACACACACACACACACACACTCGCTTACAGAGTCAAGAATAAACATTCATATACACACACTCACACATACACACAGAGTAAAGAATACACACACACACACACAGAGTAAAGTGTACAAATTCATATATACACACACACACACACACACACACACACACACTCGCTTACAGAGTCAAGAATAAACATTCATATACACACACTCACACACACACACACACACACTCCCCTCTTTCGGGTTCCATGTTTTTGAATGTATATGGTTGGATGCTCGGTGGATGTCAGTGTTTAGGACGTGACTCTGTATCCTCACCATGGTTCTGTCTTTACATCCCATTCATCACTGTACAGAACATCCACATCCACACGTTCTCCTCTCACAAACGTCATCTTTTCTATTTGCAACAGTTTCATGCACCACTGAGTTCCATTTCACAAAGCATTCTATATAAACAGAACCAGTGCAGAGAGCATGAGGCAGCGGGATGGAGAGGATATTACAGACCATTCCGTCCTTTACATGCGAGATGCTCTAAGTTTAGATCTCAGCAGTGACTAAAGAACCACATCAATATGATGGCTTTATTATTAAACTAAAACCTTGAACACAGAGGGAACATAGAACTTACAGAACATTCAGTTTATGTTAACAATTTAACAAAATATAGATATTTCTATATCTTAGCTATATATATATATATATTGTATATTAGAAAAATACACAGTGGTGCAGTGATTAGCATGTTCTCCTCTGTTCTCAGCGCTGGAGATCCAGGTTTGAATCCTGATCTGGGTGGAGTTTGCATGTTCTCCCCATGTCCATATTAGTTTACTCCAGGTTCTCAGGTTTCCTCCCACAGTCCAAAAACATGGATTCAAGGTGAATTGGCTGCTCTAAATTAAAAAACCACAAAGTCCATCTGTATGATAAGTGGAGGAAAGAGAAGGTTCCGTGTTGGTTCTGTATGAGCTGCTGTTTATGCAGCAGGTTAACGGTGCTCTGTTCTGTCGGTGCTAAATCAAGTGCCAGATGCTCAATGAGCTGTAATTTCCTAGAAATCCTACAACCCCAAATACTGAACACATAAGAGCATGTAAGAGTTTTGTCTTGTGAGACAAGTCATAATTTGGTTCCTCACTTAAAAAATCCCAACCAATTGACATTTAATTAGCGCCATAATTAACCCAGGGAGAGCTATTTCCCAGGGTGCACCTGTTTATCTCTCGCTCCCTCTCTCCTGTGCTCTCTAGCTCTTTGTGCCGCCGCTGTGAGTGATGCCCCTGCAAGCACTAACCAGTGTTCTAAAGGGACCGTTAAAGTCTCCATTATAGACGTGGGCTCTGAAAGAAAGACCACCTTTAGTTCCGAGTTTGCATTTTGTGCTTCTGTGAGGTCATTTGTGTATGTGGGTAAAAAAAGACTGTAATCCAGGCCACCCAGAGCCCTTCCTGCACCGCTGCCCTTCATATACACTACATGAGTGTGGGTGGTAAATCCTGCAGCCTGCATGACTTGGTGTGCGTCCAAAATGCCTCCACCGCTGACCTTCATAAGCCTCTCCAGATTTGCTGCACACTTCCTGCCTCCATTAAACTCTGAAACCCTGAAAAGCCCCAAAACTGGAATTAATAGTCTTATACATCTAAAGACCTTCAAAAACACCCCCCCCCCTCCCTTCCGTCTCCACCGAACTCATTTTGGAATTAAGAAGCACGGGAGAGTTAGGGCCATTATCGGGGGACTTTCTGAAACATTTCCATTTAAAGTTTAATGTCTGGGGAGAGATTAGACGTTCAGACTCGCTCACGGAGCTCACAATGACAGGCAATTAGTATTTATCAGAAGTCTTTAAGGCCGTCCAATAAACGTCAGAAAGCTGATGACCGAGCCGATCGGGAAATCGGGGGGTTGAGTCGTACCTTATAAAAGTGTGATGTGATGTGATGGTCGGGATGGTGGTGGCACCTGACGGCTTCCGCTCCAGGAGGTTGGTCTGACACTGGAGGTCCAGCAGCAGTGAGACATGGTGCAGTTAAAGTGGTGTCTCTCATCTAATTCATTCATTCATTCATTCATTCATTCATTATCTCCCGCTTTATCCTCTATTAGGGTCGCGGTGGGGTTCCCCATGCCCATCCAGGGGAGAACGTCTCGGGCGCTGGGCAGATAGACCCAGAACAGGGCGCCAATCCATCGCTGGGCACACACTCACTCACACAGACACACTCTATATGGGGCAATTTTTGAGAATTCAATTGACTTGATCCATGTTTTTGGACTGTGGGAGGAACCTGGAGAACCCGGAGGAAACCCACGCAGACACGGGGAGAACATGGAAACTCTCCCAGATTGGGATTCGAACCTGGATCAATAGCACTGAAGTAGCAAACATGCTAAATACTACGCTACCATGCCGCCTTGTTTAAAATACATTCATTCATTCATTATCTCCTGCTTTATCCTCTATTAGGGTCGCGGTGGGGTTCCCCATGCCCATCCAGGGGAGAACATCTCGGGCGCTGGGCAGATACACCCAGAACAGGGCGCCAATCCATCGCTGGGCACACACTCACTCACACACACTCTACATGGGCAATTTTTGAGAATTCAATTGACTTGATCCATGTTTTTGGACTGTGGGAGGAAACCGGAGAACCCGGAGGAAACCCACGCAGACACGGGGAGAACATGGAAACTCCACCCAGATGGGGATTCGAACCGGGAATCCCTAGCACTAAGAGGTGAACGTGCTAACTACTAAACCACCGTGCCGCCGCTTTCTAATTCCCTTCCCCAAATGAAGCTAATAAATCAATAGCTGGCTCTTACAAGAGACACTTGTCTGATTGGCTATTTAAGGTGGTAAATCAATGCGAGACGAGCGGCGTGTCTCTGGACGGACTGTATAACCAGGAGAGAAGCTAGAAGCCCGTTGGACATCCAACTGTAAATCCTTAAACATTAAGTTGTAATACTTTGTTCTTATAAAGCCATAAAGTCTAAAATGCATGTGCGAGTTCATTTAGTCCGAGTTTCATCGATGAAGTCAGACACCGATGATAATTCATTCTGTTTATTAACATGAGCTCGGGGCTCTTCAGCCGAAAAGAGATGCTGCTGTATGATATAACACACCCCCTTCTTCTCTATTACCCACTATTTCCACTAATCCATCACTGAACACACACACACTCATATAGACACACACTACATAGGGGCAATTTAGATAAGGGCAATTTAGAGAACCTAATTCACCTTGAATCCATGTTTTTGGACTGTGGGAGAAAACCCACATGGACACAGGGAGGACATCGCTGAACACACACTACATAGGAGCAACTTAGGGCAATTTAGAGAACAGGGAGGACATCGCTGAACACACTCACATAGACACACACTACATAGGGGCAATTTAGAGAACCTAATTCACCTTGAATCCATGTTTTTGGACTGTGGGAAAACCCACATGGACACAGGCAGGACATCGCTGAACACACTCACATCACATCACATAGACACACACTCACATAGGGCAATTTAGAGAATCATAATTCACCTTGAATCAATGTTTTTGGACTGTGGGAAAACCCACATGGCCACAGGCAGGACATCGCTGAACACACTCACATAGACACTCACATAGACACACACTACATAAGGGCAATTTAGAGAACATAATTCACCTTGAATCCATGTTTTTGGACTGTGGGAAAACCCACATGGACACAGGCAGGACATCGCTGAACACACTCACTCACATAGACACACACTACATAGGAGCAACTTAGGGCAATTTAGAGAACAGGGAGGACATCGTTGAACACACACTCATAGACACACACTATATAGGGACAATATAGATGGGGCAATTTAGAGAGCCTAATTCACCTTGAATCCATGTTTTTGGACTGTGGGAAAACCCACATTGACACAGGAAGGACATCGCTGAACACACTCACATAGACACTCACATAGACACACACTACATAAGGGCAATTTAGAGAACATAATTCACCTTGAATCCATGTTTTTGGACTGTGGAAAAACCCACATGGACACAGGAAGGACATCGCTGAACACACTCACATAGACACACACTACATAGGGGCAATTTAGAGAATCTAATTTACCTTGAATCAATGTTTTTGGACCGTGGTAGAAAACTAGCATGGACACAGGAGGACACAATCACTCACACAGACACACACTACATAAGGGCAATTCATATAGGGGCAATTTAGAGAACCTAATTCACCTTGAATCCATGTTTTTGGACTGTGGGAGAAAACCCACATGGACACAGGAAGGACATCACTGAACACACTCACATAGACACTCACATAGCCACACACTACATAGGGGCAATTTAGAGAACCTAATTCACCTTGAATCCATGTTTTTGGACTGTGGGAAAACCCACATGGCCACAGGAAGGACATCGCTGAACACACTCACATAGACACTCACATAGACACACACTACATAGGGGCAATTTAGAGAATCTAATTCACCTTGAATCAATGTTTTTGGACCGTGGTAGAAAACTAGCATGGACACAGGAGGACACAATCACTCACACAGACACACACTACATAAGGGCAATTCATATAGGGGCAATTTAGAGAACCTAATTCACCTTGAATCCATGTTTTTGGACTGTGGGGGAAAACCCACATGGACACAGGGAGGACATCGCTGAACACACTCACTCACATAGACACACACTACATAGGAGCAACTTAGGGCAATTTAGAGAACAGGGAGGACATCGTTGAACACACACTCATAGACACACACTATATAGGGACAATATAGATGGGGCAATTTAGAGAGCCTAATTCACCTTGAATCTATGTTTTTGGACTGTGGGGGAAAACCCACATGGACACAGGGAGGACATCGCTGAACGCACTCACTCACATAGACACACACTACATAGGGGCAATTTAGAGAACAGGGAGGACATCGTTGAACACACACTCATAGACAAACTATATAGGGACAATATAGATGGGGCAATTTAGAGAGCCTAATTCACCTTGAATCCATGTTTTTGGACTGTGAGGGAAAATCCACATGGACACAGGGAGGACATGGAGACTCCACCCAGATCGGGATTCAAACCTGGATCTGCAGCGCTATGAGGAGAACATGTTAAACTCTACAGCATCGCGCCGCTCCCTTCAAACCAAACTGCATGTTCTCAAACATTCCGATTTAACCTGGAACTCGAAAACAAGCTGCTCACCGCAGGTCGGCGCTCTGGACGCGGCTGAGCCGCCAGCAGAGGGGCCAGGCCGGCCGGGGCGACCCCGTTGGTCTCGGCCTGGTCCAGCTCCCCCAGCTGCTGCGTGATGGAGTCCATCTCCTCCTGCAGCTTCTCGGTCTGGACGCCGATCTCGGCGATCTTCTCGGCGGCCTGCGCGGTCAGGAACGCTTCCTTCAGGTCCACCAGGTGGAGAACCCGCCACTCCTCCAGGCGGACCAGCCGGTGCAGCTCGTCGAACTGCTGGTTGACGTAGCGCTCCAGGTCTTCAGGACTCATCTGGGGCAAACAGAAGCGAAAAGAAATGAGTGAGGAACGCAGCGACTGCAAGATGACATCACAGAAGACTTATGAAGCCCCAAAGAGAACCGAACAAGATGGAATGAGGTAGGCCATTCTCCCCGGGATAGGCCCAATTCCGGACCTGATAAACTACGAATTGTGGATGACTGATGTTACACCGGCACGGTGGCTTAGTGGTTAGCACGTTCGCCTCTCAGTGCTAGGGATTCCCGGTTCGAATCCCCATCTGGGTGGAGTTTCCATGTTCTCCCCGTGTCTGCGTGGGTTTCCTCCGGGTTCTCCGGTTTCCTCCCACGGTCCAAAAACATGGATCGGGTCAATTGAATTCTCCAAATTGACCCATATAGAGTGTGTCTGTGTGAGTGAGTGTGTGCCCGGTCTATCTGACCAGCGCCCGAGGTTCTCCCCTAGGTGGGCATGCAACCCTAATAGAGGATAAAGCGGGATGTTACGCCGGCACGGTGGCTTAGTGGTTAGCACGTTCGCCTCTCAGCGCTAGGGATTCCCGGTTCGAATCCCCATCTGGGTGGAGTTTCCATGTTCTCCCCGTGTCTGTGTGGGTTTCCTCCGGGTTCTCCGGTTTCCTCCCACAGTCCAAAAACATGGATCAAGTCAATTGAATTCTCAAAATTGCCCCATATAGAGTGTGTCTGTGTGAGTGAGTGAGTGTGTGCCCAGCGATGGATTGGCGCCCTGTCCTGGGTCTATCTGCCCAGCGCCCGAGACGTTCTCCCCTGGATGGGCATGGGGAACCCCACCGCGACCCTAATAGAGGATAAAGCGGGATGTTACGCCGGCACGGTGGCTTAGTGGTTAGCACGTTCTCCTCTCAGTGCTAGGGATTCCCGGTTCGAATCCCCATCTGGGTGGAGTTTCCATGTTCTCCCTGTGTCTGTGTGGGTTTCCTCCGGGTTCTCCGGTTTCCTCCCACGGTCCAAAAACATGGATCGGGTCCATTGAATTCTGAAAATTGCCCCATATAGAGTGTGTCTGTGTGAGTGAGTGTGTGCCCAGCGATGGATTGGCGCCCTGTCCTGGGTCTATCTGCCCAGCGCCCGAGATGTTCTCCCCTGGGTGGGCATGGGGAACCCCACCGCGACCCTAATAGAGGATAAAGCGGGAGATAATGAATGAATGAATGAATGACTGATGTTACGCCAAATAGCGAGGGAGAAAGAAATATTAAAAAGCCTCGGTGGCATGACGGAACGCCTAGTGGTCAGGATGTTGCAGTCCCTAACTTCATTCTCTAACAGGTGCTTCTTCATGTCCCACATGTGAATAGAGACCTCCATTCCACAACATCTGTTCAGCCTTCATCACGACCAAAGTGCTTGAAGCACTCTCTATAAATCTGTTTCCTATTCGTCCACCGGGACCAATTTGCCGCCATTAATTACGAGCCATGCTTCCAGGACGTGTACACGACGGCGGCCCCCACAGGCACCCCCGATCCCGGCTCCCCGTTCCATCATCTCGGGCTCTCACTCATCTTTTATTTAGTTCAAACGATCCTCGAGGTGACAGAAGGCCAGCCTGTCATCTACCCCCCCCCCCCCCCGGGAACGAATCGAAACCTCGTACAGGGCGCCGAATTCCCCGCTGTTCTGTAATCAAAGCTGCGGGATCTCCAAACGATCCGGAGCAAGGAGACGGGAACAGAGGTCAGCTGACGTCCAGAATGGGGGACACTACGGACGCTAGAACAACAGACGGCTCTATGAATCACACAGCGAGGGTCGGTTTCACCTTAAAGCAAACCATGAGGTCAAAAAGGATCTCATGCAAGGATTTGAGACCCAATGACCATCCCCCCACCCCATCATTTCCACCGCTCTGTATCACACTGCACTGCATTCACCCTGCAGACTGACTCATCACCTTTAACTTTTACTCAACAGTCCAAAAACATGAGTTCAAGGTCAATTGAGTTCTTCAAATTGCCCCATATAGAGTGTGTTTGTGTGAGTGAGTGTGCCCAGCGATAGGTTGGCGCCCTGTCCTACGTGTATCTGCCCAGCGCCTGAAAAGTTCTCCCCTGGATGGGCATGGGAACCCCCACCCCCACCCCGTGACCCTAGTAGAGGATAAAGTGGAAGATAATGGATGGATGGATGGATGGAATATTACTTATACACATTCCCGCTATATCTATTATCTTCTGCTTAATCCTCAGCTTTGGGGGGAACTTTTCGGCGACTGGAAAGATACACCAAGGACATGGCACCAATCTATCACTGTGCACACCCTCACTCACTTACACACATACACTATATAGGGGCAATTCGAATAGGGGTAATGTAAAGCAGCCATGTCACCTTCAATGTTTTTGGAGTATGGGAGAAAACCCATGTGAACACAGAGAGAGACTCCACCCAGCTCAGGATTCAAACCTGGATCCCCAGCCCTGAGAGGTGCACACACCAACTACTAATCCAGCGTTCCCCCTCTTAACGTAACAGTTTCTGTTCCAATAATATCACCACACACAGCTAGAAATAAAATGTGCCCTTTTATTTGAAATATTGTTGTATTTATGAAATGCTCACCATGTGGATGTGGAGCTTGGAGAACATTGAGTTTGGTCGTCCAGATTCAAGGATACGGGTTTGGGCTGCTCGTTAAATAAATCGGAATGGTTTACGTTGTTCTGCGTCATTAATGTTAACATATAATGATTGTTCTCTTACACCACATGCTTCGTTATTTATCTAGCTTGTTAATCTGCTGCCAGAACCCCGGCACTCCGGTTTAATAGCACCCGGCATCATTTTCGCATCATGTTGAAAAGAAAACACTTGCTTTGTTGAAGTTGGCATGAAGTGAGGATTATGAGGTTGCCAGCGCTGAGTCAGTCTACGATTACAAACTTTATCTAACAAACTCTCCATTACTCGCCAAGCCAAGTCTGGAAACAGAAGAAACACAACACTGATATCGTATACCTCCGTTACTCTCAGAACAGTCATGAGGTTA
The DNA here is from genome assembly GCA_019802505.1 of Corydoras sp. C115. Taxonomy (NCBI): domain Eukaryota; kingdom Metazoa; phylum Chordata; class Actinopteri; order Siluriformes; family Callichthyidae; genus Corydoras; species Corydoras sp. C115. The sequence continues at coordinate 737,103 of JAFMOC010000043.1, forward strand.
ACGCTGGGCAATAAACTGCTGTGAGGTAAATTATCTGCTCTAAATTGCCCCTATGAAGTATAGGTGTCTGTGTGAGTGTGTTGTATGTTCAGCGATGGACTGGAGCCCTATCCTGGGTGTATCTGCCCAGCGCCCGAAACGTTCTCCCCTGGACCAGCATGGGGAACCTCCCCCCCCAGTAGAGGATAAAGCGGAAGACAATGGATGAATGACTCCTCGAAATTGCCCCTATAAAGTGTATGTGTCTGTGTGAGTGAGTGTGTTGTGTGTTCAGCGATGGACTGGAGCCCTATCCTGGGTGTATCTGCCCAGCGCCCGAAACGTTCTCCCCTGGACCAGCATGGGGAACCTCCCCCCCCAGTAGAGGATAAAGCGGAAGACAATGGATGAATGACTCCTCGAAATTGCCCCTATAAAGTGTATGTGTCTGTGTGAGTGAGTGTGTTGTGTGTTCAGCGATGGACTTGAGCCCTATCCTGGGTGTATCTGCCCAGCGCCCGAAACGTTCTCCCCTGGAACAGCATGGGGAACCTCTCCCCCCCCAGAAGAGGATAAAGCGGAAGACAATGGATGAATGACTGCTTGAAATTGCCCCTATAAAGTGTATGTGTCTGTGTGAGTGAGTGTGTTGTGTGTTCAGCGATGGACTGGAGCCCTATCCTGGGTGTATCTGCCCAGCGCCCGAAACGTTCTCCCCTGGAACAGCATGGGGAACCTCTTCCCCCCCCAGTAGAGGATAAAGTGGAAGACAATGGATGAATGACTGCTCGAAATTGCCCCGATAAAGTGTATGTGTCTGTGTGAGTGAGTGTGTTGTGTGTTCAGCGATGGACTGGAGCCCTATCCTGGGTGTATCTGGCCAGCGCCCGAAACGTTCTCCCCTGGACCAGCATGGGGAACCTCCCCCCCAGAAGAGGATAAAGCGGAAGACAATGGATGAATGACTGCTCGAAATTGCCCCTATAAAGTGTATGTGTCTGTGTGAGTGAGTGTGTTGTGTGTTCAGCGATGGACTGGAGCCCTATCCTGGGTGTATCTGCCCAGCGCCCGAAACGTTCTCCCCTGGACCAGCATGGGGAACCCCCCCCCCCCCAGTAGAGGATAAAGCAGAAGACAATGGATGAATGACTGCTCGAAATTGCCCCTATAAAGTGTATGTGTCTGTGTGAGTGAGTGTGTTGTGTGTTCAGCGATGGACTGGACCCCTATCCTGGGTGTATTTGCCCAGCGCCCGAAACGTTCTCCCCTGGAACAGCATGGGGAACCCCCCCCCCAGTAAAGGATAAAGCGGAAGACAATGGATGAATGACTGCTCGAAATTGCCCCTATAAAGTGTATGTGTCTGTGTCAGTGAGTGTGTTGTGTGTTCAGCGATGGACTGGAGCCCTATCCTGGGTGTATCTGCCCAGCGCCCGAAACGTTCTCCCCTGGACCAGCATGGGGAACCCCCCCCCCCAGTAGAGGATAAAGCGGAAGACAATGGATGAATGACTGCTCGAAATTGCCCCTATAAAGTGTATGTGTCTGTGTGAGTGAGTGTGTTGTGTGTTCAGCGATGGACTGGTGCCCTATCCTGGGTGTAGGTTCTCCCCTGGTCCCCCCCCAACCCTAGTAGAGGATTAAGAGGAAGATACTGAATAAATGGCTGCTTTAAATTGCCCCTATAAAGTGTATGTGAATGGTGGTACTGTATGGATAGTACATGCAGATTCCACTTCACTACTCTAAATCTCTTACATTTGTCCAAATAATCACTAAAATGTCGAGCCAAAAATAAAGAGCTTGCAATATGAAGCTGGTATAACTGCACTTCTGCAGGATGATCATCAGAAGCGCTGATGCAAGCCGAGATTTTATTGCTAAGCCTCGAGAGGTTGAGCGGAGATAAAAATTAGAGCAAACGTGCTCAGTAAAGAGCAGAGAGACCGAGAAAAGGCCGGCATGCGCTTGACAAGAGAGAAAGTTAACGTCCATGAGGGATTCCGTTGGACTACAATGACTCATAAAGCCAAACCGGCCGAGTCCCCCAGTTCTCCCTCACTCTCTCTCTCTGGGTCTGTCATCTATTCGAGTCTAGCCTTGGGCCAGCTGAAGGGCAGGTTGTTATTTGCACTTCCCCTCTCCCTGCTGGCCTGAAACGATTACGAGCTCATTGGTCCAAGAACAGCATCTTCCAGGTCACCCTGACTGTCATTGCACTTCACGCCCGACTAAAAAACCCAGATCCACAGCAGGATTGAATATGATTGATGTCACGGTTCCCAAAGCTGAGGCTGTGAGATAAGGCGCGATAATAAAATCATTTATTATCAGTACACCATACTTTACCAAAAATCACAGAACCCAAACAGAACGTGTCGGGGTTCTGTCACTGGATCAGAAAGGTTTTTGATGACAAATAATCAAAATAAAACATTCAGAAAAACCCGTTATGATGTCATTAGTTACATTTTGTAGCCCATGTGCATCTGTGATGTTAAACCACCGACATCAGGCTGCACAAGGCTCTCAAAGGGAACAACAAGTGACGTGCTGATTGGCTTATTGCCACTCATATGAATCATGTCGTCATGATAAAGACACAACGACACACCCTAAAATCAAGGGGGGGGGGGTAATATTATAAAAGATCCACAAAATGAAGTCCCCTGAGCCATTTCTTGGTGGTTTGTCATTAATATACTGGTTTTTAGTCCAGTTTTTAAGTGAACATTGGTTGCTGAGTAACAGGATACTGGTTCAATCATCATTGAGATTCAAACCAGGAATCCCTAGCACTGATAGGCAAACTTTTTAAGACTTTATTGTTTGCAGAGCTCTCGTACCTTATTGCTTTATTAAACACCACCTCTGAAAGCATTGCGCTGAGAACACACTGTGCATGTGGGTCTCAAAGCCCGTGTCTCTGTAGCTTCTGCACTAGCTTTTAGTTTTGCAACTGTTATATTTGGCTCCGACACTCTTTCTGTGGAGTCAGAGGATCCACCTACATGTCGTCTGAAATCTTCACTGGCCAACTGTTCTGAAGTGCAGCAGTGATTTCAGGCCTTCACTTTTATAGAGTGACATTTCAGAGTTGCCTCGAAGCATCTCCATGACTATTTGGAGGTTCGCGTGGAATCACAAACGAGGCGTAAAAGACACGAAGCATTCGACTGAACCGCGCGAGAACCCGCCGCCGCTTCTGACCTGCAGTGACCGAGGGTGCAGGATCTATTCCCAGCCAGAATCTGTGGCTACAAAGACCTGTCGATATGAGAAATGCCATTAGTGGCACATTAACCAGCAAATGGCTTTGAACTGGCCGTCACCCCCGTTCAGAGTGATGGCTCTTATCCAAATGAACACTTTTTCCACTGAGATTTCAATTTCTGCCTCCGTTATTGGCATTTCACTGCAGCTGCAATCGGCCTCTCGAAATTACACGGTAACTAAAAGTGCAGGGAGACAGTGGATGAAGAAGCTGCACTGCACGCCGTCAGTGTAAAGTCTGGAAATGATGTGACGAGTTTAAACTGGAGGCTCAGCCATAAAGCGCCTAAAGAAAGAAGCGTGGCACCGACAGACGGTCATTAACTGAAAGCACGGAACAGAGGCAGCGACACTGTGAGACTGGGCGTCTTGTGTCGATTTGCCCGTCTCCGGATTTTATGGGAAAAATTCTGTTGGGTTTCGAAGTCTGAGGAACTTCTGCTCACATTTCATTAATGGTTCTGTGGCCTTGACTGAATTAACCACAAAGAAAGCCTATTAAATAACACATGGTAACATTTGGTGAACATCTGCTGCCCTTGTCTAAAGCTTATTTTGGGTTAAAGAAAAAAACTCAACAGAAACCTCTGCATTTCAGAAAGAAACCGAGGAATAATAAGAGTGAGTGGAAACGAGGGGCAACAGGGTGATCAATTTTACCTCCTGCATTCACACACAGAGAATAGTGTTCTCAATATTTAACCTATCCATGCAACGAAACACACACACACACACACACACACACACACACACACACACACACACACACACACTGAGTGAAGTGAGAACATGTGGCAGACCTGTATACGACACCCAGGGAGTAATTGAAGTTAGGTGCCTTGCTCAAGGGCACTTCAGCCATAATAGTTGGTGGAACCGGGAATCAAACTGGGGACCTTCAGGTCGGAAGACTGGTTCCTCAACCACAAGCCCATGACTGCCCCTCAAATTCATCCCATTTTCCACATTTAGAATTATTACAAGGTGAAATGAAAATGCAATTCATTGGCGTTTTACCATTTCAGTGCCAAGATGCTTTATGTAAACAGAACCAGTCCAACTTTTGGACACGCCTCCTTTTTTCTCCACTTATCGTCCATGTTCTCAGTTCCCAAAGATGGACTTTGTAGTTCTCCAACAACACCAGTCCATCTGTTTGTGTTCTAAAGTACATACTCTCTACGTCCCCTTTCTCTCTGTTCTCTGTTCTAATGGTCAGAACACCAATTGTAGCACCACAGAGCTGGTTATTATTTGGTTGGTGCATTAGTCCTATCCCAGCAGTGTCATTGAGGTGGCGAAATAAAAAGCAGCTCCTGACTAACAGAGAACCAACTGGGGACTAACAAAAACAAAGAACACAGATGAACTACAGCCTGTAATTATAATACTACAAAGTCCATCTATATGATAAGTGGAGGAAATGGAGAATGGAGCAAGAAGGGGGCATGGCCAAGATATATATATATATATTAATGCTACACAAGAGCTTATTAAACAAAAACAAGCAGGTGTTTGTGTCTGGGTTGGAACCTTCAGCCTAAACACTGCATGCATTGTTGTTTTTCTATATTTAAATCTGTTGTCTTCTTTTGGGCATTGTGCAGGCCAGTTGCTTTTTCTACTGATACTCTCACTAACGGATCGTTATGTGTTTATGAATGGCTTATTTTAGGATGAGCGACATTTTCCCACATTTTGGGTTTTAAAAGTTGCTCCGCTGGATTTTTAAGGCTTCTCTAAAACTCTGTAGCCTTTCAGAACCAGGTATATTTATATTTAGCTCACATAACAGTCTAACTGCACACAGATGGACTGCATTCCACTAAATATGGGAGTTGTAATGGAAACGGCATGAACCAGAACGGATTTAAAGGTTTCACATCAGTGCAGGCGAGTCATGTAAGCTGGAAATCAAAACATGTGTATTAGATTTGTTCAGCCTTTAAAATAAACCATGTGCTTTTGCTTACGTTTATTATGCTTATGTAAAATATAAGTCTTTGATTTACAACAGGTCTTGGATCCCGGGGGCTTCATACAAACGCAGATTGAACTCTGACTGCAGTTTGACACACGTCCCCAGAACGGACCCAGCGAGCAGCTGAACTGAACAAGTGTGACACGCCAAGAGTCTGAGAAAACCCGTCAGCATCCCCTAAACCCTCAGATCAGGAGTTTCATCATTCAGTCGAGTCGCACTCATTTAAGTTCAGAAGGAAGGCCTGTTTCTGGATCAGTGGAATCGAGCATTAAGTCAACGTGAGCTGAACTCGTGTTGAAGGAGCCAGAACTGAACGTACACAAATTAAACAGGTTAAGGAACAAGAGTCACAAGAGAAACCCAAAAAAAAAGAAAATTGTTGAAAACGATAAAAAAAGGACTGTGTCAGATCTCTGTGGACACATATATCAGCATAACGACGTTCAACAGAACCCAGGGCAAGAGAACTCATTAATGACATTACGTCTTACAGGAGAGGAAGATTAATCTTAGTATCATAGAATTTTTTAGTAGGACAAATGTTGCTGAGGGGGCGGCACGGTGACTTTGTAGTTTGCATGTTCTCCTCTCAGCGCTGGAGATTCCCGGTTCGAATCCCAATCTGGGTGAGTTTCCATGTTCTCTGTGTTCATGTGGGTTTACTCTGGGTTCTCTGGTTTCCTCCCACAGTCCAAAAACATGGATCAAGGTCAAATGAATTCTCCAAATTGCCCCATATAGAGTGTGTCTGTGAGTGAGTGATAGATTGGTGCGTTGTCCTGGGTGTATCTGCCCAACGCCTGAAACGTTCTCCTTTGTATGGGCATGAGGAACCCTCCACAACCCTATTAGAGCATAAAACAGAGGTTCATTTATACTATCATTCTGAAATTTGGACCAGGGATGAGACGATTACAGATTGTTGTCTAAAAATAATTATGATTATATGATATTATGATGATTATGCAATAATTGATAAACACAATGCAGGGTTTTTGCTTAATATTAACACTAAATATTCTTTACAACACTAAAAAAAAAATCAGTGTCTCTTTTTTCATATCCATTTAAAAGAAAACAGATGTACAGTCTGTGATCGTAAACGTCCAGGGTTAGATGTTAAGAGGAGAACAAAAGACAATGGAGCAAAAAGAAGGCGTGTCCAGACTTTTGATTGGTACAGTATTTAAAAACAATACATTTAGTGTTAAATCATCAAACGGCACTGTGTCCTGTATCTGGTTTCTTTTGACTAAACAGGAGGAATGACGTAAACTGTACAATGGACCTGACATTTAACAAACACGAGGAGGCTGGAACCGAAGCTCTTGTCGTGCTTTTGATGTTAAAACGAATGGAGTGCTGTTATAGAAAAACACAACAATCTGAGCGAGTGAGACAGCGGGGAACTAAAAGTGGAGTGCCCAAGGTTTTTCATTGTACGTACAGAGCAGCACACCGCCACATCCAGAACATGTCATTATTAACTAACACTATCTATCTAAATAAAACAGACATAATAACTGACACCTACACATCAGATCCGCATCAAAGGCTTTCATCAAATTCATTTCTGAGTCGGTTCTGCAGTGGAACAGCTTTCACTCTGTCAGGAACTGTGTCTGTGGGGTTTGGCTTATTCTTTCAGAAAAGCATTTTTCTGAGGTCAGACACCGATAGATGAAAGGGCCTGGCTCACAATCTCCATTTGAGTTCATCCCAAAGGTATTTGATGGGATTGAGATCAGGGATCAATGCGCCAGGCAAGTTTTTCGATTCTATACTCACCCAACCATCACAGACCGTGCTTTATGATCTGAGGAACAGGAACAGAACCGGGCTCCTGGTTCCCACAAACCAAAAGCAGACACTTGTCCTAAAGTTTAATAGAGATCTATTTTGCATTCAGTATTTACACACAGAGGAGGTGATCCTCCACATTTAACCAAGCTGTGCAATAAAACACACACATACACACACACACACACACACACACACAAACGCACAAAAACTCACTCTGAGTAAAGTGAGAACATGTGCCCGGAGTGGTGGGCAGCCCTGCAAAAGAAGCCAAGATAGCAATAGGAGACTTCAGCTGTAGTACATGGTGGAACCGGGAACTGAACCGGGAACCTTCAGGTCACAAGACTGGTTTCTTAACCACAAGCCCACGACTGCCCCAGATACAGAGTCTGAACAAAACACCTGCTTTTGGACAGTGATATAATTCTGAAATGAATTTAATGACTCATGATTAAAAGAGAACTTTCCACACCAGACGTAAACACCCCCCCCTCCCCAAAATAAATAAATGAATAAATAAATAAAATGAAAAGAAATGCCAGTCACGCATCTTCACTCACGTCTGGAGTGGTCCACTTGGTTTTGATCTTCTCTGACATTTCTTGCGTGCATGCGAGCAGGTCGATACCCTCTTTACTCTGAGAAACAGAGAGAATAAAAACGTCACAATCATTCACAGCCAAGACTGTCTGACTCCCAATCTGCATTTTCATTATTAATAGTATTTGTATTTGCAAAAGTGCCACTGCTGCAGGTAAAAGACTGTGTGTGTGTGTGTGTGTGTGTGTGTGTGCACAGCGATGGACTTTCGCCCTGACCTAGGTGCATCTGCCCTCTCCCTCATTAGATTAAACAGTCATTGATAATATTCATTCATTCTTCATTCATTATCTCCCGCTTTATCCTCTATTAGGGTCGCGGTGGGGTTCCCCATGCCCATCCAGGGGAGAACGTCTCGGGCGCTGGGCAGATAGACCCAGGACAGGGCGCCAATCCATCGCTGGGCACACACTCATGCACACATACACACTCTATATGGGGCAATTTTTTTTTTTTTTTTGAGAATTCAATTGACTTGATCCATGTTTTTGGACTGTGGGAGGAAACCGGAGAACCCGGAAGAAACCCACGCAGACACGGGGAGAACATGGAAACTCCACCCAGATGGGGATTCGAAACCGGGAATCCCTAGTGCTGAGAGGCGAACGTGCTATAAGCCACCGTGCCGCCATTGGTAAATATATATATATATATATATATATATATATATATATATATATATATATATACACACACACACACACACACACACACACACACACACACACAACTAATGTGTTCACTATGTTTATGTTTGTACACAGAATCCCAATCTGGGTGGAGATACACGTTCTCCCCGTGTCTGTGTGAGTTTCCTCTGGGTTCTTCTAGGTTCTCAGTTTCCTCCCACAGTCCAAAAACATGGATTGAAGGTCAATTGAAAGTTCTAAATTGCTCCATATGTGTATTTGTGTGTCTATATAAGTGAGAGTGCGATAGATTGACGCCCAGCGCCTGAACCCACATGTCTCTAGTATGGGATTAAGCGGAAGATAACGAATGAATGAATGTTATGTTTGATAATCAGTAAAAAATTGCTTTGTACGAGTAACTGCACACTAGCGAGCACACCAGAGATTCATTAATTTATATACACTCACCGGCCAGTTTATTAGGTACAGCTTACTGTTCCTCTGCTGACCATAGAGATGGACTATAGAGAGGTTCTACCATGACATCCGCTTTAGTCTGTTCTATAATGAACAGGACCCCGCTACTATTAGGGTGGTGGATGATTGTAACAGGTGGGGAATCCATCGTTGGGTCCAGAAGGGGTTCCATATGCCCATATAGGGAAGAACGTACACCCAGGACAGGGCACCAATCCATCACTGGGAACCCACTCACTCACACAGGCATATAAAGCATATTGGGGTAATTTAGAGCAGCCGATTTACCCTGAATCTATGCTTTTGGTCTGTACTATACCCAGGCAGCATGGTGGCTTATGGGTTTGAATCCCGATCTGGCCCACAAAAAGAAAGTGTCTGTATGCCCAGTGATGGATCGGCGCCCAGTCCTGGGTGTATCTGCCCAGCCCCAAAATGCCCCCCCCCACAGTGGAAGATTAAGCAGAAGATAATGAGATGAGCCCCCCTCACCTTAAGGTGGTTTGTTAGAGCTTTTGTATCTGTGCATACAGATGAGGGTCACATGACCAAACCATGTGTATGGAAAATGACCTCGTTTGCTTATTATGGACGACACTGCTAATTAAATAGACATTAATGTTTATAATTGTTGGCTCTTGCATACCTTCTGCCACACGTAGGCCTCGTGCAGCGTGATGATCTCGTGTTCCCGGTGCTCACCCTGCACGGCACACAGCACACACACTATCTTCTGGTCCTGTTTGCAGTACAGTGACCCCTCCTGGCCGTGCTCCTTACACCTCAGTCTCTCCACCGTCACTGAGTCTCTCTTCCCCGCTCCACCCTCCTCCTCCTTTTCCTCCCCCTCTCCACCTCCACCTCCAGCTGCCTCGGCTCCCTCCGCTACGCCCTCAGGAACCTCGGCCTCCGCGGCCCCGGGCTCACGGGCCTCCCGTCCCGGTTCGGGTGGCGACTCTGACGGACTGTAGGGTTGGGTGGGGTGCCGAGTGCTACGCGTGTGCTTTTCGGCGTGCACGAGGCAGAACGCGAAGCGGCAGATCACACACATGCGCGTGGCCAACTGCGCCTCGTCCGGCTCGCAGGCGTCACACGTGCCGTCCATCTGAGGCAGGTCGTCCTCCTCCCTGCGTCCGTGGAATCCTGAAGGGTTCATGATGGTGAGACGGTCAATCGCAAACAGCAAGCTGGTGTCTCACGGGAACCTGGAGGAAGATGACGTGTTAAATTAGCAATACAATACCTTTAATGTTACACACATACACTATTTAGGGGCAATTTAGAGCAGCCAGTTCAGTTCCAGATTCGATTCCCGATCTTGGTGGAGATTTCATGTTCTTCATGTGGATCCAAAAACACGGATTCAAGGTGAACTGAATGAGCTCTAAATTGCCCCAATATGGTTTATGTGCCTGTGTGAGTGAGTGGGTTCCCAGTGACGGATTGGTGCCATGTCCTGGGTGTATGTTTTTCCCTGGATGGGCATGAGGAACCCCTTCGTGACCCTTGTAGAGGATCAAGTGTTGAAGATAATGAGATGTTCTGAAAACTAGAGGTGTCTTCAACTAAGGATTTTCATAGTCGAATCTGATTCGTCAGATTTTCCCTATAGTCGACTGATAGTCGAATCAGTTAAAATTTCACCACAAGATGGCGCCATAAGCGTGGTTTTAAAAAAAATAAATTTTTAATTTTACTTGTTTTTCTAACAAAAGAAAACCTTTTTTTTTTGTTTTTAGGAAAAAAATTTTGGATGATTTTATTTGACAAAAGGCTATATATATAACGAAAACAAAGACATTTCATGTAAAAACTAATGCTTAGCAGCAGCCATGGGCACCCCCGTGTGGTCAAAATGGTACATTCGACTATGAGGTTCATAGTCGACTACGGTTCTCCGAATCGAATCGTCGAATCAGCGAATATTGCAGCTCACCCCTACTGAAAACTAAAACTAATCGAGATTGCCCCTACATCCTGTCTGTCTGTGTGAGTGAGTGTGTGTCCAGGGATGGATTGGCAACTGCATATCCAAAGCCTGAAAGTTTTTTCCCAGGATGGGCATGAGGGACCCCCCCACCACCACACACACACACACACACACACACACACACCACAAGTATAATAATAAGTGGAATATAATGAGAGAAGATGAGATGTTTTAAGAAACAATAAAAGGTATTGTATTTAAATTAAGGGCCCCAGATACAGCTTCTCTCGCTCTCTCTCTCGCTCTCTCTCTCGCTCTCTCTCTCACTCTCTTTGCACTATTCATACTCACTAACCTTAACCCACTGCACATCACTCCACCATTACATCAATATTATGGACTTTATACATATATTTTGTTTATACATTTGTATGTGTCACTTTAGTTTGATCGGGGACCTTTAAACATAATCATACACATATTCTTAATACTGTTACTATAGTAACATTCATAGTTTTATGATTGGGTTTTATTTAAATGACTCATTTTTATTGCTGCAGCATGAATATGAGCGTAAAGAAATATCTTTACAATAAAGTACACTTTGAATATTTCTATTTTTAAAGGAAAGATCACTGTATTTTTAACTGTTTACTTTAATACTATTTTAAATATTCTGTATAGTAATTAATGTCTGACCTGTATGAATGCGAACTTGAGAACTGAGGAAGATGCATTTAGTTTGTTTAAAGTTTGCTGCTGCACTGTTTGTTTTTTTGTACGTTTTATTGAGCTATGGAAATTATCCAGTGTGTGTAATATTTGTATATTAGTGTTCGTTTTCGTCTCATAATGCTACTGGTGTGCATCTCAACACACTTTTTTAGACTTTTCCCCCCCAGTGGCTGAAGTCATTTTGATTTATAGCTATAATATTTCTCCAGCAGGCAGCAGACTGGTCTCGCAGGTCGGGATAATATCCCTAAAGATTCGCTGCTTTGGGAGGAAAAAAAATCCAATTTACAAAATATTCTATGTAACTCAATGTGGTGAGCAAAATAATAATAAGAAAAAAGCCCTGATGATTTGCTCATTAACATTTGCAATATGCTAGTGTGAGGATCAAATGAGGTCGACCTTATGTTCCTGTTCCACAAATACATGCTCACACGTTCCACGAAGGGCGGCACGGTGGCTTAGTGGTTAGCACGTTCGCCTCTCGGCGCTAGGGATTCCCGGTTCGAATCCCTATCTGGGTGGAGTTTCCATGTTCTCCCCGTGTCTGCGTGGGTTTCCTCCGGGTTCTCCGGTTGCCTCCCACAGTCCAAAAACATGGATCAAGTCAATTGAATTCTCAAAATTGCCCCATATAGAGTGTGTCTGTGTGAGTGAGTGTGTGCCCAGCGATGGATTGGCGCCCTGTCCTGGGTCTATCTGCCCTGCTCCCGAGACGTTCTCCCCTGGATGGGCATGGGGAACCCCACCGCGACCCTAATAGAGGATAAAGCGGGAGATAATGAATGAATGAAAAACGTTCCACGAACCACAAGCAGCTCTTAATGTCACACAGTAACGATGATTTGCTTTATTACGAAAGCTAAAACTTTCAATTGACTTTTTTTCTTTTTAATTCAGCTGTGATTTAAAAATCATGGTTCATTCATCCTCATACACACAGTACCAATCAAAAGTTTGGACACGCCCCCTTCTTGCTCCATCAGCTATTTTCTTCACTTATCAAATAGATGGACTTTGTAGTTTTACAATTACAGACTGTAGTCCATCTGGGTTCTTTGTGTTTGTTACTCCACTGTTGGTTCTCTGTTCTCTGTTGGTTAGGAGCATCACAGAACAGGTATCATTTGGGCGGTGGATTGTTTATCGTCATTTCTGCAGTGACACTGATGTGGTGAGGGGGTTTTAGTGCAGCAGTGCTGCTGGAGTTTAATTTAAACACCTTAGTGACACTGCTGGGATAGGACTAATGCACCAACCAAATAATCCCTGCTCTGTGGTGGTACTGTTGGGGTAAAGGGGACCTACACAGTATGTACTGTAGTGCACAGCTGTATTGATATGTACAACCTCAATGCCTAGTGTCTCCAAGTTACCCATCAGCATGTCTTTAGAATTGGGAAGATACTGGAGATACTAGAGACAATTATACAACAGAAATTCAGAAATGCATGGCTTTCTTGAGATTAGGTTAAATTAATTATG
>JAFMOC010000043.1:755000-767500 GCA_019802505.1 Corydoras sp. C115
AATGAATGAATAAACTCTGTACTGAACAGAAAAATGACAATACACTGATATCCAGAATAAGGGCTTTATGATAAGGGGCTGCTTTGATCTCAGTGATTGTTCAGAGTACGGACTGAGAGCCGAAGTGTTTTTTATATAACAGTCCATCATTACTGATCATTTCTTTTCTTTTGATGTTGGTCGCAGCATGATATGAAATCTGATTTACTGATTGTCTCATATCCATAAAGCCACGCCACGCCACGCCATCCCACAGATCCACTAAAAGCATGACTGCCCTCTTTCTTTGTTGCTGACACATTAGATATATTACAAAACCGACTACAAGGCTTATGTGACCGGCCGAACGAGAGGGACGGAGATAGATCTGTCAGAGCAGATCATACAGCGCTGTATGATAGACAACAGCTCATGCCATCGCCTGAGATCAAAGCCCCCGATGCTCAGCGAGCCACAGACAGCAGTGATTTAAAAGAGACCAAATCCCAAAGGAGTCAGAGGACTAGCAGGTTTCCAGGCCGTCCACAGATTTCAGTTTATTACACATTTATTAACTTGCGCATTTTAACAAGCCACGCCCTCTTTGCTTTCAGAACCCCCATATGGAGATATTAAAATTATAATTTATAAGTCAAATTGAATAACTCATACGTCCAACTTTCAGGATTTGAGGAATGGATTCATTAAAAGCTTTCTTGTCCCCACCCCCCCTGTTCTTGTAAGTTCTTGTAAGTGCTTCCCACATGCCAAAGTCTTTTCATTTTGCACAAAAGAGCCCAACTAAGTGCCTGACGCCGAGAGCTGCTTTATATAATGCTTCTGAATGCACATTTCCACACATATGCATGACTCATGAACCAGACAGAGAGGAAAAGCAACAACATTTTATATGCACCTCATAAGACTTCCAATTTACAGCATTTCCATGTGTTGAAGATTTATGCAAATTGCATGTGTGCTTTGATATCTGTCATGGCTAAATACGTGTTTGAATAAGTGAACTGCAGGAATAGATTTGGAATCTGTCAATCAAGACGTTGGAAGGGAAGAGACGGTTTGAATTTCATTGTACCACAAATGACACAGTGTGTGTTGAAGGGGGAAATGACAATATGCAGGCGTTTTGTAAAGAAAAATCATCTGCTCATTCAACTTCAGTCCATTTGCTACACTGTGCTCTGTACTTTGTTGCCTCTGGTTACTACGTAATAAGCTTGTAATAATTACCGTACTGTAATTAAAGCCATATAGAGTGTGTCTGTGTAAGTGAGTGTGTGCCCAGCGAAGGATTGGCGCCCTGTCCTGGGTCTATCTGCCCAGCGCCCGAGATGTTCTCCCCTGGATGGGCATGGGAAACCCCACCGCAACCCTAATAGAGGATAAAGCGGGAGATAATGAATGAATGAATAAATAATTAAAGCCATTGAGCTTATTTTGTTCTATGAAACATAATATGACACTAGGGTGGCACAACAGTGTAATGTTTAGCATGTTCTCCTCTCAACCCTGGGGATCAAGGTTCGAATCCCGATCTGGGTGGAGTTTTTTATCTTCTTCCCGTGTTTATGTGGGTTTCCTCACAGTTTAAAAACATGGATTCAAGGTGAATTGGCTGCTCTAAATTGTCCTTATATAGTGGGTGGTGTGTGTGTGTGTGTGTGTGTGTGTGTGTGTGTGTGTGTGCCAAGAAATGGATTGGCACCCTGTCTTGAGTGTATCTGCCCAGTGCCCAAAACGTTGTCTGGAGGATAGGTATGTTGGTTGTGGGGGTGCCACTCACAGACACACACACAAGCACTATATAGGGGCAAACTAGGGGCAATTTACCGCAGTCAATTCACCTTTAATCCATATTTTATATATGGATTAAATTAACCTTAGGGCGGCACGGTGGCTTAGTGGTTAGCACGTTCGCCTCTCAGCGCTAGGGATTCCCAGCTCGAATCCCCATCTGGGTGGAGTTTCCATGTTCTCCCCGTGTCCGCGTGGGTTTCCTCAGGGTTCTCCGGTTTCCTCCCAAAGTCCAAAAACATGGATCAAGTCAATTGAATTCTCCAAATTGCCCCATATAGAGTGTGGGTGTGTGAGTGAGTGTGTGCCCAGCGATGGATTGGCGCCCTGTCCTGGGTGTATCTGCCCAGCGCCCGAAACGTTCTCCCCTGGATGGGCATGGGGAACCCCACCGCGACCCTACTAGAGGATAAAGCAGAAGATAATGAATGAATGAATGAAATTAACCTTATATCCATGTGCTTGGATTATGGCATACAACCAGAGAACATGGAAAAACCCATGCAGACACTGGCAGAACGTGGAAACTCCACCCAGATCAGGATTGAACCATCTCCTCCACCAAAGAGTTAAAGACTTTATGGAGTGTAAAAAGGTCTTTTGGTTGATGACATTAATTTCTCTGTTTTTTCTACTTATCAGAGAATACTTTAAAGGTGTGATGGTTCGGTGTCTCAGTACGTTTGAATGAGTCAGTAATGTATATTGACAATCATTTCCCTTAATGCTAAAAATAATTGTCTGATGAAAGAGCTGTGCTGCTCTAAAACTGCTGAACACCTAATTACATGAAAAGAAAAATCAGCCACACCACGGCATAATGATTATTGCAGCATTTATCTTTATTGGAAATCATGATGTAGTTTTTTTCAATAGTGCAGATGGTCGAGAGCCAAATGGCCCAGCATGCCACCGCAGTATAACCAGCCAAATATTAGACATGCACGCTTTAGCGCGCTCTTTAAGTGTTATTCAAAACATGGCTAAATGGTCCTTTGAGATGAGCATGTGCCCTCACTTCACAGAAAATTCTGGTAGGGGTTTAAAACGTCTGATTGAAGGATGAGCTTTCTTACTACGGCCCGGCTCTGTGGGCGACTATGTAATAATTTAAATCATGAGTAAAGCAGTGCAAAGCTGTGATGTCCTTGACGCTCTGGGAAATTTGCTGCTCAATGAAGTCGCACACAGTCACACTGTCAGAAAAGCAGACGCTGATTTTTTATTAAATCAATTCACCAACCATTAATGGTCTCTCGGTGAATCAGTGTATATCCCTCGTGGGAATTTAGCTCAGATGAAGGCTTTCAAATCCGCATTTCGGATTTATTTTTCCACCGAAGACACAAGCCAAGACATTGGTAAATGTCCTCATACATCGCTATGGGCAAAAGGCCTTGGCCTCACGCCGGCGCTCCGATGAGGTTGGATGACAATAAAGAATCCCGACATTCACCCGTTTCCCCTGCTCCGGCTAGTTCAAACACTGATGGCCTTATCAACCCATCCTCCGGGCCCTGGTCCTGCTGTTACTGTGGTTACTGCCTCAGGCTCCCAGACCGCATGCAGTCATGTGCATTCTCATTTCTGCTGCCAGTCTCCGCCCAACTGCCATCTCCAGAAAACAAAAACACTTTCAGTTACAAATAGAAAATGCACATATCATGCTGGCAGCAGTTAAACTAGCGCCAGTTATTTCTGGCCCTTTATTACTATAATTATTAATTTTTTTCTAATTATGCCCCACTTGACTGTTGTTCACCTTTGAAACCCTGTGAAAAAATCTCTTCTGTTAGTTTACCCTGTAAAATTCTAAACTATTTGTATTTATTCGAGATCCGTTTAGTGCATGGAAGTGAGATGTTTTATTAAGCATTGATTTTGAGGCTCGACGCGGGAGTTTGAAGAAATGCTTTTAGCGAGCTTTTAAAAATGCTGACATTGCACAGAACACAGCCGGCCTCTTTGTCCAAATGATATATTAATATTTCTCGTGTTGGTTGGTTCTGCCTAACACACAGTAAATGGAAACGATTATTTAACCATGTATATTTATGTTATTTAATGTGGGTTGATATGTATTTTATATCATTTTCGCTTTTCCAATTTTCACCTGCGATGGAAAAAAGATCTTACATCATTTTATTTAAATAAATGTTCTAATATGTCAATGTGATTAGAACGTTCGCCTCTCAGCGCTAGGGATTCCCGGTTCGAATCCCCATCTGGGTGGAGTTTCCATGTTCTCCCCGTGTCTGCGTGGGTTTCCTCCGGGTTCTCCGGTTTCCTCCCACAGTCCAAAAACATGGATCAAGTCAATTGAATTCTCAAAATTGCCCCAAATAGAGAGTGTCTGTGTGAGTGAGTGTGTGCCCAGCGATAGATTGGCACCCTGTCCTGGGTCTAGCCCAGCTCTTGAGACGTTCTCCCCTGGATGGGAATGGGGAACCCCACCGCGACCCTAATAGAGGATAAAGCGGGAGATAATGAATGAATAAAATCCGTCCATACATTATCTTCTACTTAATCCTCAATCACACTAACACACTATATAGGGGCAATTTAAGGCAGGCAATTCACTTTGAGTCCATGTTTTTGGACTGTGGTAGGAAGCCAGAGACCCCGGAGGACACCCATGTGGACACAGGTAGAACATGGAAACACCCAGATGAATATCAGCTTTATCTGTATGTGTGTGTCAGGTAAAAAGTTTGCAAATGCTATGTCACCCACTTCCCGTTATCCGATTAAGCTGAACTTTGCACAATTGTTCATCATTGATGACAACACATGAATTAATAAAAAAAATTGACGAATTAATGAACTAATTAGTGTTAATTTATTAATTGTGTTTTCTAAGGATACTGTACATTGCCAATTTTTTATTAAATGTTATACTTTACAAGCAGAATTAATTTCGGATAAAGTTATTTAACACGATAACATGGTGTTTTTTTTATTTCGCTTGTTTTTCTTTTTATTAACGGCTCAACTACAACAGCATGGGCATTTAAAAAGGTAGCATCACCTTGGCAGAGTTCTTTTAGAACACTGTGAGACTGTGTTCTTCTGCATCACTGTTGCTAAATCAGGTCTCTGATACTCCTGTTTCAAGGCTAAGTTACGTTTTACTCCGTGATATTTCCACGCTTCCAGAGACACCACAGATCTGGACAGCTGTATTGCAGCAAATTCATAAATCGGGACGTGTTAGAGACGTAAAATCCAACGAGACTGCCTGGTTGAGAAGACTGTGCTTTCTAATTCCAACGGTTGGATTTTTATTTAAATATCATTTATCTCTGAACATTACATTACTGTTCGTGTCAAATTCTTTTGTATGAATAATCCTCCACGTGCATAAGAGCCACAGAGCTAATAACTGAGATGGAGATGATGTTTGGACTCTCCAGACCTCGTGGGAGGCGTCCACAGAGGCGCATGGTGCTTTTATATCAGTGATTTATCTTTGGCGAGCAGGTCTTGGCTTGCTGCTGAAGTCGGGCTGTGCTTTATTAAAAGAGAGCTGGGATACTTCGGGGTAGCACCCAGACATGGAGATTAACTGCCAGATTCTTCTGTTTAATCTGCGGGTTTGTTGACTTTGGACAACACAATGACTGTGGGCTTTTTTGGCAGGGATAGGCCAGAGCATACTTTTATACTGACACAGACTATACACATCTGTTTGCCTGTTTGTTTTCCACTTGCATCCCCACACCACTAATCCACATTCTGCATGCCATGTGCTCGAGCACGCACTCACACACACGCACACACATGCACTCACACACACGCACACACACGCACGCATACACACACACACGCATACACAGACAGGGCCAAGCGTTTATACTGTTTACTGAACTATGAGTTCACAGACGGCGTCTTGAGGCCGGGAGCAAAGAAAAACACGGGATCATGAAATTACAACCACAGTCAGTCAGTTGGCACCGTAATGATTATCCTGCACCATTTTTCTAACACAGGGTGGTGGTGCAACCAAAAAACTGCTCATTCAGGGCAACATCTCCAATTCAAATCACACTTTCAACATATCCCACAGATGTACAAGCCAATTAGAGACATCAGTCAGTTCATATACAGAACCTCTCATCATTCTCTTCCACTCATTGTCCATGTTCTCAGTTCCACATCCTGTAAAGCTGGACTTTAGTTCTGTAGTTCTGCAATTCCAGACTGTCCATCAGTTTGTGTTCTACAGTACATACTGTGTTTACACGGTTCTAATGCTCAGAACCCCAATAGTAGCACCACAGAGCAGAGATTATTTGGTTGGTGCATTATTCCTATCCCAGCAGTGTCACTGCAGAACTGACAATAAACAATCCACCACCCAAATGATACCTATTCTGTGATGCTCCTGACCAACAGAGAACCAACAGGAGACTAACAACAATAAAGAACACAGATGGACTACACTACTGTATGTGTATACATGTATACATATATATATATATATATATATATATATATATATATATATATATATATATATATATATATATATATATATATATATATATATATAGAGCAAATAAGTAAGAACGTGTGACAGACATTCTTTGAACATAGATACTGTTTGGCACCTCAGTTTGCTCAGCATGGCGGCTTGATGAATGATGGTTCACTTGTTTTCAATAGAACACACTGGGCAGATGGTCTAGCACACAAATGGTTGCCTAGTTACAATATACACAACCATTTCTAAACAAATCATTAACCTATAAGTCACATTGTGACCGATGCGACGTGCAGGAAATAAAACAGTTGGCTTTTGTTCCCAGCACTGGACGTGCTAACGACTACACAGCCGTGTCTCCGCTGGGCTAATACACCCAGGCCAAGCTATCTCTGGGCACACACATACTTACACTCACAGACTGTATAGCAGCAATGTGAACAGTCAATTCACCTTGACTCCATGTTTTTTGACTGTTGAGAAAAACTGGAGAACCCAGAGGAACCCAGATGGACATTGGAAGAACATGGAAAAGCAACCCAAATTGGGATTCCAACCTGAACTCTTAAGCAATGAGAGATGGACATGCTGAGTACTACGCCACCGTGCCGCAACTGGACAAGTTTACCACCAACTGCTGCTTCCAAGCTGTTGTTTCATTGTTTATTAAGCAAGAAGTGACTTTAACGAGGGCTTACGTCTACAATAACTCTCCGCAGACGTCAACAATACTTATTGATACATTCTGTAATGGTCTCACCTGAAGCCAATGCATCCTTCCAGCTCACGCAGAAGACTTAAGACTTAATATGAACATGAAGGGAGTGTGGGAGGAAGTTGTGACCTTTAGAATGAAAAGCATAGACATTCATTTCATTCCAGAGCGGTAAATGTTTCAACGACCGATGCCACACAAAGTGAAGAAAGATAGAGAATTCCATTAAAGCCAACAAGAATTCATCAGAAGAGGAACCAACAACATTTAGCTTCTGCTGGATTACCTGCACCGGTGGGAGGTATTTAAGGTTGTGACACTATTTGCTGAGTAATTACCCAGCTGAAGGTCAATATAAAATAAAGTGGTGTCTTCACGCCGACAAAGCTAGCGCGCTGAGGGGAGCAGCGGTGGGTGTGAATTCAATGGTGGGATTTTCTAAGCGTGGGCGAGATGGAAGGAAGGAAGGAAGGAAGGAAGTCGAGGGTAACGATCGAATCAAATTGAATTCCAATTCACGGAGGGAAAGCCAAAAGGATGAAAAGCTGACCTGACTCTGCGCCCATCTCCCGATGAATCCAATATCCACTTCTGAAACAATTACAGAGATGTGTTTGGTGAGCGCACAGTGCCGATTCAGCTGTTTCAGGTGCAGCTTTAAGTGTATTTGTTTTTCGGGAGTATTCCGGCCTGGGGAACTTCACCTCCATGCGTCGGAAGGGAGAAGGGGAAGCTGATAATAAAAATGGAGATTTAACCAAAGTTAAGCTTCTTAGTGATTTGGCTGACACCGTGCACGGGGATGCGTACGCACGGGCGACTGCGCCTCATCTTTTATGGAAGAGAAAACAAGTCAGATTAGGAGATTATGTGACGCTCACCTAGAATAAATGAATAAAAACAAATAAGACACGGAGGGAAATGACTTTGGTTCCGTTCGGTGATCACGGTGGCAGTGCAGCTACGCCTGACGCGGAGCGCGAATCAGAACGGACACCGACACCAAAGTATGATTGTATCACGCCAGCCGTGAAATTCCTGCCAAGAGGATAAAAGGTTCGAGAGGTTTTAAGCGTGTTGTGTATGTGAGTGTGAGTGTGTGTGTGCATGTGAGTGTGTGTGAGTATGTGATTGAGTGTGTGTGTGTGTGTATGTGAATGAGTGTGTGTGTGTGTATGTGTGTGTGTGTGTGTGAGTGTGTGTGTTTGTGTGCATGTGTGCGTATCTGAGTGTGTGTATGTGAGTGTGTGTATGTGAGTGTGAGTGTGTGTGAGTGTGTGTGAGTATGAGTGAGTGTGCGTGTGTGTATGTGAATGAGTGTGTGTGTGTGTGTGTATGTGTGTGTGTGTGTGTGAGTGTGTGTGTTTGTGTGCGTATCTGAGTGTGTGTGTGTGTGAGTGTGTGAGTATGTGAGTGAGTGTGTGTGTGTGAGTGTGTATGAGTGTGTGTGTGTATGTGAGTGTGTGTGAGTATGTGAGTGAGTGTGTGTGTGTGTATGTGAGTGTGTGTATGTGAGTGTGTGTGAATGTGAGTGAGTGTGTATGTGAGTGTGTGTATGTGAGTGTGTGTGAGTGTGAGTGTGTGTATGTGAGTGTAAGTGTGTGTGTGTGTGTGTGTGTGTGAATGTGAGTGTGTGTGTGTGTGTGTGTGTGTGTGTGTGTGTGTGTGTGTGCTGCTGCTGATTGAGTGAATATGCAATTCATGCCATACTTTATCTTTCAGTCTAGACACACAATAAAAATTATTATTTCTGTATATAAATGTATATAAATAATATAGAACCAGTTAAAAGTTTGGACACACCCTCTTTTTGCTCCACTTCCTGTGAAGCTGGACTTTGTAGTTCTACAATTCCAGACTGTAGTCCATCTGTAGTCCATCTGTTTGTGTTCTACAGTACATACTGTGTTTACTCTGTTCTAATGGTCAGAACTCCAATAGTAGCACCACAGAGCAGGGATTATTGGGTTGGTGCATTAGTCCTATCCCAGCAGTGTGACTGAGGTAGAGAAATGAAACTCCAGCAGCACAACCCCCTCAACCACATCAGTGTCACTGCAGAACTGACAATAAACAATCCACCACCCAAATAATACCTGTTCTGTGATGCTCCTGACCAACAGAGAACAGAGAACCAACAGGAGACTAACAAAAACAAAGAACACAGATGGACTACAGTCTGTAATTGCCAAACCACCAAGTCCGTCTATATGGATTCCCTTTAAGAGCCTGGTGTGGTCCGAAAACAATTGAAAAGCTATATAATTCCATCTAATATGTGGCAAAAACAGAAAATGAGGCAAAAAGACGGTGTGTCCAAACTTTAGAAAGCTCCTGCTCACTTAAAGTAAAGTGTTAAACACTACAGTTCTAAAGAAGACGTTTTCAGTAATCCAGGCTATGCACTACAAACATCCACCTTGTTTGTACGTGTACTACCCGCCTTTGAACTGCCACGTTACCGAGGCGTTGCTATGTTATCTTCAAAAATAGCAAAGACAGCAGAAAAAAGGTATGAGAGCGCATGCTTCAGCTTCCAGCTGTCACATCCGAAGATGGAAGAGGGGTGGGAGTAGAGAGGGTGGAGTGAGGGGGGCGAGCGTTTGCTTTGATGTCGCCCCATTGCCTTTCTGTACACCTTCTTTACTCATCAGGATGTCGTGTGTGTGTGTGTGTGTGTGTGTGTGTGTGTGTGTGTGTGTGTGTGTGTGTGTGTGTGTACATACGTTTGAGAAATACCTCCACTGAATTGAAGTCAGATGAGCAAATAGAAGAAGGATGGATGCCTGCGATTATTCACACACAATAAATTCCCCGTCAGATCGACTCACTTAGTGCACGCACACACTCGAGCCTCGAGCTCCTCTAAACAAAAGAACAAGTGCAATTCCGCAATAAAACATCCTTTTCTGTTTTTATAGTACTATAAACGAGGTAGCCTCCCTTTGAGAAGGACATGAAACTGAAAAATGGCCAGTGTTTTGTTTTTTTGTTCGTTTATTCAGTGATTCAACTGAGAAAAGAAACAAAAAAGCAGCTCGCTCAGCCAAACGACCCGTACGACGATGGCAGCATGAAATGCGGATTGACCACGGAGATCAGCTGAATCCCAAGAACACAAGAGAAGCGAGAGGGAGGGAACAAAGGATGGAGAACCGAAAGAACGACAAAGGCTAAGGAAGGGGGATGGAGGGTTAGACAAACATTACACAGAAAAGGTCACGCTGTAAACAGACGGGCGGGACATTCAAAGAGAACACGCAGGCCGGACGTTCCCTCCATAACACACACATACACGGCTATACAGCATTTGAAAATGGGCTGTTGGATTCTGATTGGTTAGTTCTAAAATGGATTGTTAATGCTAAAGCAATGGTCGATTTGTTCTCGCTGGTCTGGATAATGAAGGAACATTTAAGGTAGTATTTAAGGTAGTAAAACCTAGATGGAGGTTTAGCTGATGGTCTGCGTTTGGGTGAGAGATACGAGGTGGAGAGTGTTTGCGGTGGTGACAGGGATGTTGGCTGGTGGTGCTGCCATCGTGCCACGTTTCCCAGCGCTGTTGCCACCTCGATCCACCTTGTATGTATCGCATGTATGTATTACCTTTAATTACCCTTGTTTCTGATCTAATCCAATCCCCTGCCCCTCATCCGTTTCTCTACATTCCAGAGAATTCCAGATGTTCCTGAGAGATGGTGACTGTGATGTAAGTAGTAATTAGATTTACAAGGACTCCCTGCCACAGAAGGTAAAAGCTCCTGGATTTAAAGACCGTTGGACCCTAGATGTCCTTATTTTAGAGATATTTAGCAAGTCGTCGACGCAGGAAGTTTAATTTAGCGAGTGTCATTGGGTCTTTGGTGTCATGACATTTACATTACATTTACATTTAGTCATTTAGCAAAGCGACTTACAAATGAGAACATTACAAGTCAGAAGTTATGGAGAAAACCAACTATACTGTAAATTCATCAAACCTGATTGTTATTCATGACAATGGGAAAAGTGCAAAACGTGCAAAAAATGTACTAATTCTTTTAATTATAATGAATTATAATTAAAAGAATTAGTACATTTTTTGCACGTTTTGCACTTTTCCCATTGTCATGAATAACAATCAGGTTTGATGAATTTAGAGTATAGTTGGTTTTCTCCATAACTTCTGACTTGTAATGTTCTCATTTGTAAGTCGCTTTATTCATGGGTGTGTTTCAAACATAGTGTGCAATAAACCAATCAATGTGTCACTTTTCGTTCCCTTTAAGAACTATGTGTGCTTTGACTTCGGCGGGTTGCTATTTTAGTGGTGCAGCTACCTGGACTTAATGCCTGACTGTTCGTAGCTTGCATTCATCTATAGTTCAGTATAGTTCAAAGTTTAGTTCTAATTGAGAGAACCACAACCACATTCATATAATTGTACAACATAAAGTATCTGCACATGCCATAAAGTCTGAAACAAGCTTGCAAACAAAGACCAGCAGATTTATGCTCTAATACGCCTGAGCCATTATGTTTTGCAGCTTCACTCTAACTGCGGGGCTTCAGGATAAATGTGACCCTTAAATATGAATTCTCGCCGTTTTCCCTCTGAAGCTGTGAGAAAGCATCCGTCTTCGGAAGGAAAACTCGTCCGAGTGAAATCGCAATAAATACAGCAGCAGCAAACAAACCTGTAACGTATAGGAAGGAGCGAGATGATGAAAATAAAATGGGTTCCGATTCCCAGGGGTGCAGTGCATGCTGGGTACACCTCATTGCACAAGTAGGGACGGGCGTTGAGATGCAGCTCATGTCTCATAGCAGCGATTTCAAGGAGAGATGTCTTCATAGCTCGCTCGCGCCTGATTGTATCTAACAATCAGCCGAGCCATGGAGTCTCGCAACAGCTGTGTGTTGACACCGAGCCAAATAAACAGAGAACAGAGAGGGAATAAAGACGGACAGACAGATGGACAGGGACACCTTCAGAGCAAAGATTCAAAAATGGACCTCGTCAGCATAAACCGTCATCATTTCAAAAAGCCCTAAAAAGCACCGGCGTTCCGAAATCTTGGTTCTGCAAGCCTCACCTCATTATCTTCCACTTAATCCCATACTAGGGACCAGGGGGATTCCCCGTGCCCATTTTGGGAAGAACATCTGAGCAGATACACTCAAGACAGGATACCAATCCATCACTGGGGACACAATGTCTCACACAGACATTGTATTGGGGCAATTTAAAGCAGTCACTTCAGCTTTTGGACTGTAGGAGGAAACCGGAGAACTCAAAGGTACTCTGAGGTACTCA
The DNA here is from genome assembly GCA_019802505.1 of Corydoras sp. C115. Lineage (NCBI taxonomy): Eukaryota > Metazoa > Chordata > Actinopteri > Siluriformes > Callichthyidae > Corydoras > Corydoras sp. C115. Next base: position 767,286 of record JAFMOC010000043.1, read on the forward strand.
AACAGTCGTGGGTGTATCTGTGGAGCATCCCTGGAGCATTAAGTGTTAAGGCTCAAAGCCCCAAATTGGTAATTTTAGCAGACTCGGGATTCGAACCCACAACCGTCAGGTTAGTAGCCCAACACAGGCCAACAGGTCATATACTGTATTTCTTTACCAAACTGGAACAGTAAAGTCTGGAGTATAGAACGTAGGCGGGGGTTAGTCCTGTTATC
>JAFMOC010000043.1:1372500-1557500 GCA_019802505.1 Corydoras sp. C115
TTCCTGCCTTTCATCTAATCCAAGTCCCAGTGCCAGTGACCCTAATTAAATTAGCAACCTAGAAAATGAACAAAAGCTAAACATTTTGTCGCCAAATATTTGATTAAGATAATATAATTCTTTATTTGTCCCACAATGTGTGAAATTAACAATTCAATTAGTAGCATTTTAGTAAAAAATAGAGATAGATAAATAGATATAAATAAATAGATACTTTTCTTCTTTGAGGTAAAAGATATGCAAAACATATGCTGGGTTCAAACACCGTCCTGTTGAGCGATCTTGACACCAACTAAATATTTGGGTAAAATGAATTAAATCAGTTAACATTAAGAGCTAAGATTCTTATCGTAACCAAAGTATCAGAAGGAAAATAAGGTTAGACATGATCACCAACAGTGCAGGACAGTTTCTTTGTATTTGTACCAAAGTAAATGTGTTTCTAATAAACAGTAAAGCGTATAGTACTCACTCCCTCCTTTACGTTAATCTGAGATTACTCAGACACACATCCACTTGCACTAGACATGACTAAGAAGCTTGAAAAACAAAATGCCACTGAGAATCAAGTGGAATTTATATTAATAATATTACTTACTATACTGGACACATATATATGTTAGACACTGGATCCTGTGCAGGCTTTTTGATTTAGCAGTCATGATGTTGACATGTCATACTGGTGTACTGATACAGGTCAGTGAATCTTACTAACCTTACTATTAAACATTTGGGTGACCGAGTGTGTGAGTCTAATTAAATTGGTTTAGGTCTATAGGAATGTTTCTGTTTTAGCAGCTCTGTCCTTGAAATAAAGGCAAGGTGACTCCGCTGGCAGGATGAGTAATGAAGGAAGTATGAATAATGACAGTGTCCACACAAAACTTTCAATTCCACTCCTAAATTGCAGTGAAGTTTGCCACATACCAGTTAATTACCAGTTCTAATCGAGTCTGTCAGGTTTTACTTCCATACAGACTGTCTGATTTATCACTTTTAAGATCCACACTGAAGAGTGTCCCTATTGTGATTAAACCAGAGATAATCTGTTTTTGTGTTTGCTTGTATGTTCATTTTAAAGTATAGTCAGGGGATTGAGTTAGAGGAGGCATTATAACAACAGGGAATTATTATTTGTTTATTAAATCTTAATAATTGGCTTATGGTGGCACAGTGGCACAGCGTTTAGCACTACCGCCTCACAGCAAGAAGGTCCTAGGTTCGAACAAAGGTCCCAAGTTCCTCCCTGTGGCTAATTTGGTTTTTGCCTGGGTAGTCAGGTTTCCTTCCACATTTCAAAGACATACTGACAGGTTAATTGGAGATACTAATTGCCCCCTGAGTAAATCATTTATAAACTATGGTTAGGGGGAAAACTTGGTGACATCCATTATCTTCCACTTTATCCTATACTGAATGCTGAAAGGCGAACGTGCTAACCACTAAGCCACCGTGCCGCCCTTCATCTAAACTATAAAATTAAAAATATATATATAATTTAAAAATCATTTTACTCATTATGTACAAAGGGCAATTGCTTTTTTCTGAGTGCATGCCTCTTTTTTTTCTGAGTTCATGCCTCTTACTTGCTAACTATCTGAGGCCAGGTAGACAACTACACTGAGCCTACACAGCTATATAACCAAGACTGTCAGCAGTACTGTCTGAGTAGAAGCCCTCAGTAGTGCTGTGTAAGCGGTTTGCAATGGACCCACACACCGGTGCACACAAACCTATCCGTCTTCAGGTAGGGTGTTTGTCAGAGCCAGGCTATTCCCAGTGGTGTCAAGGTAGACTTGGTAGGGAATATCAAAAGTGAATGAGAAATCGGTATGTAATCATGAAATTCTTTAACCTTTACTTTTACACATACATATGATTAGGTGGTTGTCAACCAGTGACTGCTTATGTGCTGGTTTACACATCAGTAAACTCTCATTTTTACAGTCAGAGTACAATTAATTGTTTTTTTCATAGCTTGCACCATTAGTGAAGCTACTCATCTCACAGTGGCTCTTTATGAGTGTATTCTGTCCACTCTTCTGTTCATTCCTCATACAGACCGCAGGGTATCCAAACAGATGATTCTCTTTATGTTGGTACCCACACTATCAGTGTAGGCGAATAATTTAGGAAGGAGGGGGACACACACTTGCTTAATTGCGCATGAATAAAGATGCCTGTGTGTTTTGCTCGTACGTTGTGTGTCCCCATTTTTGCATGGCTTATAATCGGCGAGCTGAAAGAGAGATGAATCATGCAGTAGGTAAAGTTAATTAGTATTTTTCTTCTCTCCACAGGAAGACATCTAAGACATTAATAAGTCTGTTTTTGGTTGTGTGTGTGTTTTCAGGTGTTTGGAGATTATTATCACTTTCAACACAGAGGAGTTGTCAAGAGATCTGTATCAGGCCATGATGGTGTACATAGTCGGTTGCTCAGTGAAACAAAGGTAAATATATACATCCAGGTATTCACAATCACAGCCAAGCTGAGAAAGACTTTATCATAGACCTCAATCCCAAACTGGGTGGAGTTTCCATGATCTTTCCATGTCTGCGTGAGTTTTCTCCAGGTTCTCCTGAAAGATTTGCAGGACTCCCAAGCAACCTGGTTTGTAATTTAACTTTTGGTCATAAGCAGTTCTCTCATATGTCTTGACTGACCCATGCTGAATAAACACTGGTTACTTCAGTACTTTTTTCCTTTTTTTACTTCAAGCGAAATGCTTTATCAGTAAGGAAAAATGGTGGAACATTTTAGTTTTTGGGTTTTGCAAGGAATAATTTTACAGATAAGTCTATAGGCACATGCATAGAAAGAAACATGATATTATCCCTGTTTGGCACACCAACTAAATCATCATTCAAAATGTCCTGGAAATAATCTTCAAAGGCGAGCGGCAACTCAGAGTAGATTTGTGAGCTTATGAATGTATTGGTGCATCCAGATGATAAGCTCTGCATGTAAGAAAAGTGCATATTTCCTGCTTACGGGATTCTGGTAGCCATAGATCTCCTGTAAGCATCAACTTATCCGGGTGCTACTCAGGTGGTCCTGGTGCTGGATTTTAATTACTGCAGAGTGTTTACCAGTAAAACTCTAAAGCAAGACCTGTAGTGACACCGTAGTGACACCATTCTTCCAAAGTATAGAATGCTCCAGGTGCTGAATACTGATGGACACTGAGGTCAGATAGCTTTGTCTTTACATCTGCGCCCTCCAGCATACACACACACACACAGATGGTTTTAAAGTCAGTGGTGCTTTAATAATTAGTTTGTTTCTAAAGTGAGTCATTGTAAAATAAACTATATCATTCAAGGTGACCTAGTGAGGTATATGTAATATTTTATTCATATCCATATGTGTATGTCAGTGGAAGAAGTCTTCAGTTGCTGCAAGCGATGTGTCATTTTTATACAAAGTCAAAGTGTGTGTGTGTGTGTGTGTGTGTGTGTGTGTGTGTGTGTGTGTGTGTGTGTGTGTGTGTGTGTGTGTGTGTGTGTGTAACAGTCAAATAAACGAGAATTATATCAAAATAAGTATCTCCTGACCTTGTGCTGCAGCTGCTTGTTTTTCTGGTTGCTGTAACAGAATAGTGTGTGTGTGTGTGTGTGTGTGTGTGTGTGTGTGTGTGTGTGTGTGTGTGTGTGTGCACACATGCATGCACACAGTTATACTGTACATGGCATTGTGTAAATCAAAACAGTCTTACATAGTCATTTTGTGGGGACTTTGTGTAATTGTGGGGTTCGCAAGCTAGCTCCACATCCATAGTAGTTCTCTTATTCATAGAAATAAAATGTCATGACTGACCTATCACAATATTCAGTAAATACATTTTTAATATAGCCATCCCATAATAAATTACCAGTTTGTTATGCTTTATTCTTTCTTTTGGTTATGTACTGTACTGTGGGTTAGGTACATCCCTATAATATTGTTCTCAAATGTGTTATCAAAAATAATATCTTCTTCTTGCGAGTACCCAGCTCTGTACATATAGTGGGTACCCTTCCTCTTTAAATTACTGAAGCAACCCATGCAATTATACAACCAAAGCATATGTGACTAAATCAGCTTTTCTCCAACCTGAAGCTGAAGCTGCAGAAAACTGGCCGTTTTGGGGGGAAAAAAACATGACCGCGTTAGTGAAGCACTGTTTTAGAAACACCAAAAACCTTACATGGTTTAAAGTAAGTATAGTGAGATAAAAGAAATAAAAGGCAACCAAAGAGAACAAGAGAGTGGGATGTACGGTTTCATGTCTCTGTGTGAGGACAAAAGCTTAAAATAAAGGGCAGCTGTACTGGGAACTGCCTCCCACTGGAGGATGTTTTTTAGTTCATACTGTTGGTTTTGATGGAGGTGTGTGTGGTGTGTGTGTGTGTGTGTGTGTGTGTGTGTGTGTGTTTGTGTGCGTTTAATACAGGCAGCGTTCTTTGTAGTTCTTTGCAATCTCAGACTTATACTAATGGTGTCTTTGCTGCCCACATAGCTTTTGCTCTGTAAAAGTTTTGACTGAGATTGGTTTAGGCAAATCATAAAAACACACATGGTGTGTGTGTTTCTGTGTCTGTACTGGTATATATATCATTGAGGGAAGCAAAACCTGTTTAAACAATCAAACTGTGGAAACCTCACATAATTTGGGGAATCACAAGCTGGTCCCCACATTGTAAATCATTCAGTTTAAAAGTGAAAGCATGTTGTATGATTATAGTTATGGTTAATTTATGGGTAGGTTAGGGAAAGGTTATGGGTAATGTTACTGTAGCAGTTTTAATGGTAAAGAATTTTATAAGTCTCTATGGTTTTCAGATAAGTGGCACAAGAAATTGATACCATTTAGTGATGTCGTTTTTTCATATTGTTAAATAAACCCTTACATAATGTAGAAGTTTTTCTGAGGCTAGAAGTGTGTTAATCATTAAGGTTTCTGTAAGTCTCAACAAAATATATGGAAGTCTATGCAAAGTCCCCACAATGTGTAAAAACAAACATGTGTGTGGGAGAGAGAGAGAGTGAGCGAGTGAGAGAGAAATTCTTGCCATTTAATCAAGTGTGTCAGATGGGTTTGACCTGTGCAGCAAAAATAGATTGATGTAATGTTAAGAGCATTACATGCTTGTTTTGTAAATGCTGATGTAGTGCTATTTGTTGGTTCCAGTCTTCTGCAGATTTATGCTATGTTAACTTCCTAATGTCAGTTCGCCTTTGATCTCTTTTAAGGTAGTCTGGGCAGAACAGCAGGTCACGAAGCGGAGGAGTAAGAGAGATATTTACAGTGACCCCACAGATCCGAAGTTTCCGCAGCAGTGGTATCTGGTAAGTGAATCATTTTTAGCATTAAGATTGTCCCTCCCTCACCCCAATCAATCAAATGTAATTACGACTTTGTGTTAAAGTGTTGTCACACAAATTACAAATACTGCCAGTGGCATTCGTTTGCCATTTGCAATTAAAACTCTTTACAGCAGTTACTCAGTATTTAATTTGCCAATGAAATAACCATCTGTACTGATCTCATTCTGCATATAAACAGGATCCCTCAATCTCAATTTAAAATAATGTGATGTTCACTTGTGCCAGCTCTGTAGGTATAATTAGATAATAGAGAAAGAGAATACACTTTATTAACCTTAAGGTTGCAATTTTTGAAATAAGTCATTACTAAAATATGTTAACAGTTAAAGCAATTAATCATAGTCCTCACACCCAGAGAGGAATGAGAGGGTTGTGTTTACACTGAAGGATTCGTAACAGATATTAGGTTTCTGATTGGTTGTTTATGGCATCATGTTATAGTATTTTTAGCATCTAAGGTTATTCTTTAACTGCTATTTCTAAAGTTCAGAAAAATACACATTCATTAATTTTGATCAGTCTTTTAAAATTATTGGTAATTGATTACATACACAACAGAGGGATACGGAAGTACATCACTTTAGTATCAATATTGTATTGAATAAACAGTCAAATCATAATTTGTTAAGTTAATAGCAGGCTGTGAGTTGAACTATATTATAAAGTAATTATATAATTGAATGATTAATTGTTATAAGTGCATCTTTTAAGAAGTCTGAAATGACATTTCTTATTTCATAAGTGAAATGAATTCATTTTGAAATAGATTCACTATTAAACTATAAACGTATAGTAATCTATCTGATGCACACTTTTAATCAGGACAAAGATATTATGGATTTTTTTTGCATAGATGTCCTTCTGACCAGCATATGACTATTGGTCACTGACCCTACACTGGAGAATATATTAGATGATGAGATTGGACATTATTAAGAGAAATACAAAATACTTAGGAAGATCCTTAACACTATTAAACAAATATTGGTTGGATTTTAGTTTTGAATTTTTTTGAAAGATTGGTTGTCATTATACACTGATATTGTTCACAGCTGTAAAAAGAATGGTTCTAATCAGTGAAACCAGTTCACCTTCATTTCAATTAACTACTACATTAGTGATGCACTGTTTCATTTTATTTCATATTTATTTAAAAATATCTCAGAACAAAAAACTAAGGAAACAACCTATATATGTTAGCAGCCTATTGGAGAGCAGACACACAGATACATTAACCAGGTGCAATTTAATTTTTTATTGTATTTTCTAGAGGAATGACACTAAGGGCCATAGCAATCTTCTACCATAGTACATGCTGTGCCTGAGTGGGTTTACTTTAGGTACACCCGTTTTCTCCCACAATCCAAAGACAAAGTCATATCTGAACCTTTCCTGTCTGGATAATAGCACAACCACAGCAAGAAAACAAAAGTGATTCAGCTTATTAGATTCATTCATTCATTCATTCATTATCTCCCGCTTTATCCTCTATTAGGGTCGCAGTGGGGTTCCCCATGTCCATCCAGGGGAGAACATCTCGGGCGCTGGGCAGATAGATCCAGGACAGGGCACCAATCCATCGCTGGGAACACACTCACTCACACAGACACACTCTATATGGGGCAATTTTGAGAATTCAATTGACTTGATCCATGTTTTTGGACTGTGGGAAGAAACCGGAGAACCCGGAGGAAACCCACGCAGACATGGGGAGAACATGGAAACCCCACCCAGATGGGGATTCGAACCGGGAATCCCTAGCGCTGAGAGGCGAACGTGCTAACCACTAAGCCACCGTGCCACCCGCTTATTAGATTAATAATTAAATTAATTTATTTTAATTAATTAGAAATAATGCTTTGTTATAATATAGATGATTATTATTCTTTAGCTTTAAATCTTTTTCTCGTTATTCATGATCCAGATAAAGATAATGATTCTTGGTAACTTAAGTGCTCTGTAACAGTAAATGTCATTTATAGCACTCATGCTGCTTATCTTGTCAAACAATGTGCTTTGATTGTGAATAATACTTAAGACTGCAAGTACTACTGGTGATTTAACTTGGCAGTAAGTGCAAACTAATTTTATTAAGAAAGGTCTGTAAAAGTGATGTGTAATGAATAAGCTGGATTTCCATTATTGTAAAATGTAAACCAAATCTGAATATTAAAACACTTATGTGTGTGTGTGTGTATGTGTATATATATATATATATATATATATATATATATATATATATATATATATATATATATATATATATATATATATATATATATATAATCTGCAACTTCTTTAAAAATCATTAACAAAAATAAAGGAATGTAAAAGGCCCTATCTAAAATCGTTACTATGTAAACCACCTGCTCTGAGTTGTTTTTGAAAGTGCTTTGTGAGGATAGAGGAGGCAACCATTTATTTGAAATAGCAAGAGCAACAAGTTGCAGTTAAGTGGGAGGCTGTTTTGCAGATTTATTTTTAAGAATACTAGTGATTTACAATAATGTCAGTGGTAGTCATGTGTTCTGTAAATGTGCCTATTCCTTTATGATAAAGAATTCCGCAATGCCAAGCAGACAGAGATGGTCTTTAAACGAGGTAGGAGCATATTAAAGATAAGGTAAAGAGGAAGGAGAATATGCTATAAACACTACATTCAGTACAGGTGCAATATAGGCACAGAAAATAAGATAAAGTTCTGATGGTGAAATAAGTAATGAAATTAAAATTAAAATTAATGTACTGTATGAAAAACGGTAGATAAATTATGTTTTATTCTCTCTGGCTCTTTTCCAATAGCTCCCGCCTTCAAGTTCACTCTGTGTGTGTGTGTGTGTGTGTGTGTGTGTGTATATATATATATATATATATATATATATATATATATATATATATATATATATATATATGTGTGTGTGTGTGTGTGTGTGTGTGTGTGTGTGTGTGTGTGTGTGTGTGTGTGTGTGTGTGTCCATGTATATGTATGTGTTGTGCATGTACCCACGTGTGTCAGTGTGTGTCCCTCTTTTTCGGTGTGCGTGTGTGTGTTAGTCAGTGCACACGCATGTGTGTTTCCGACACTCACTCCACAACTGTTTTTTTTTTTTCTTCTCAGTTAAGTATGTTCATATACCTTTCTGCACAACACTGGGTTCTTCATGCTGCTGCCTGCTGTGTGAGAAAATTGCTACAGAAACAGACTGTGTGCCTCGTGTCTCTTTAGAAAGGGAATGTTCCTGTTATTTGTATCAAGAAACCAAACATTGCTTCAGAAAACCTCATAATCTATGTGAAATGTTGGGTGAATTTAAATAAGAAATGCTTTGTAAAAGTTGATTGCCGAAATATCTGACTTTATTCAGGTAGCAGCAAGTGAAATGAGCAAAGCACTTGAACAAAATGAACACTAATGAACTGCATATTCCAGCTGAGGTTTTTCACTCGTATCCTTAAACGGCCTGAATGGTGACAGATTTTTATTGTGCCACACTGGGAAGAACAAACCAATCTTATTTGTAATTAATATTGAAGTAATATAATTAAAATACTACTATATTAACTGCTACTTGCTTGTAAAGCATGTAGAAATCTAAATGAACCTCTGCAGATTCATCTGAACACAATAGATTGAATTGTTCAGACGAAATATTAAAATCATCGTATGACACATTTAAGTACTTTTAATAAACAAGTACTTTTAAGTACTTTTAAAAAAACAGGAGCTTTTGTTAAACTGTCACAGGTGCCTATGACACCTGTCCCTCGTTTGTGTCCTTAATTGTTTCAGTTGGGTGATTGGTTTATTTTGTTCACGTGTTTAGTTCCTTTTGTATTTATTCTTAGTTTTCCCGCAAGTTGTTGCACGTCTTTGTTTTGTGGTTTATATACCCTATGTTACGTTGTTTGTTTGTTCCCCCTTTTTGTTGGTGTCCCTACACCAATTTTTATTAAATTCGATGTTTGGTTTTTATCCCGGTGTCTCTTTTCTCTCCTTCCGCATTCAACCACGTTACGGCGCTACACATCTTCTCCGTGTAGGTCGTAATTCCGTGGGAGCGTTTTCCGTGGACCGACGCACGCATTTTTCCCTGCGTGGTCGGTACCCGGGAGCGCTCACTAGGCGCGAGCGGCTGAACGCTACACCTCCGCGTTAGCCGCCCTCCTCCGGGGAAGAACGGACAGCTCTAACATAAACAAAGAATTTTTGATTTTTTTTTGTCTTTGTTACAGATTTATAAATACTCTCATTTGCATATCAGTTGATCAATATGTACGACATCATTTTATCTGAAATCTAAATCTAATGTGAAACCTCAGTTCCTATTACAGCTTTATTAAAAAAAGTAATCAGTTTTGATTAGGTGAAAGGCTCTTGATTAGGTACTGATGACGGCGTGGCGCAGGTAGAAGATCTAGTGCGTGATGCGTGAGATACCACAGTAACATCATGTTGAAAAAGTGCTACAGACATCGATGACTGCAGAGTCAACTAATTAAAAATCACAGGATTGATGCACAAAACATGGTGGTACAGTCGAGGATGAGTTTCTTACAGTTTGGATCAGCCTGTATTGCCCCACTGCACCACACTCTTATTTCAAAGTGAAAATAAGACCCAGGACATTGTGCTAAAAATAACATCCCGTATTTAGACTAAATTTGGTAAAATATAGGTGAAGACTTAAAAGCTTATGAACATTGCTGTTTAATTTACGTACTGAGCTTAAAAAGATGAAAAGAAAACTGAGTTTATTATTCTGTTACAATTAGAGAGCGATGAGACACGAGAGAATGAGAGAGAAGTCACAAGCGAAAGAAAGTGAAATGGAGTGCATTAGGGATTGAGCATGAGAGTTTCAGAAAGAGAGAGCCAGCAAGAAAAAGTTAGATAGAGTGCATGAAGAAGAAAGAGAGAGAAAGAGCATTAAAGAGAGAGCATGAGTGTCAAAGAGAGATATCAAAAAAGAGAGAGAGAGCATTAAAAAGAGAGAACATGAGAGAGAAAGAGTCTAAAAGAGAGCGAGAAAGGGAGAGAGAATGAGAGTAAGTAAAAAGAAAGAGAGCAAGGATGTGAGAGTGTGTTTGTGTGTGTACTTCAAATTTGGAAAGTCAGTAATGTTGTGCTGTAACAACAATGAAAAAGCAGGTTAAAAAGCTGACACGTATTGAACATCAGCTCTGGAAATCATTTTTGCAATCTTTGGGAAATTGTAAAAAAAAAAAAAAAAAAAGACTGAAAGTAATGAGTACAAACAAGACTTTGTGTATTATGAATCTAAATGTAAATGAGGTTTTTTAACATGACATTGAAGCTTTGCAGGTATAAAATGCCATAATGTACAGTACAGCGACAAGATGTTGTTTCTGTTGTCAAAACTTTTAGATGAACCACTTTAAGATTTTGCCATTGTATCTTAATTAGACGCATGCTGTCTACTTTAATGTGCATTTCCATCATCTCGATCGCCATTTCTGTTACTAAAGCATATTTTGCCCCAATGAAGCATGGAAATAAAATCCTAATATGCAACTTCAAATTGAAGAAAGATAGCAGTCTCATCTGTGCTGATGAATTCAGGGGAGCATGCTGTGACTATTTAATTTACCCTCTTTGATATGTAATCAACTCTAACTTTAATTTGGCAGTACAATCCCAGTCGCCGAGACCTGCATGTCAAAGAAGCCTGGGCTCAGGGCTTTACTGGAAAGGGAGTTGTCATCACCATCCTGGATGATGGCATTGAAAAAGATCACCCAGACCTGACTCAGAACTATGTGAGTGATTCAGTGTGATCCTACCAACCAGGAAACCTTTTCTTGGAAATATATACTTGATTTTTTTTCCACTGTCAAAATCATGTATTCAGTTTATTCTGCTTCTTCTGTTCAGGATCCAGATGCAAGTTATGATGTGAATGACAGAGATCCAGACCCACAACCAAGATATACACAACTAAATGACAATAGGTAAGTCTCACATTATTTTTGTTATTCTTTTTGTCATGATATCTGAGTAGAGTTATAATGAAATTATTACGTTTTGCATTTATGCATGTCATTTTTTCCTGCAAGTTAGTTACATTAGTAAGTTAGGGTTATTATGCTACTATGTGGACAAAGTTTTGTAATTAAATTACAAATTGAGGTTTTCCAACTTGTTTATAGAGCTTTGACATTATTCCTGAAAAGATTTGGAATGTTCAGCAAAGAACAGAGATTGTAAGATTGTAAGAATTTGAATATTAGAACGGTAATATGTAGGTGTCCCAATACATTCTGTACAGCGTATGGCAGTTGTTTTTTGAGACATATTTGTGATCATTTGTGGTGAAAGGCCTTAAAGCTTAAAGTACACAAATATTATTAAGCTTTGTTTTGTGATCTATTGTACCGCACTTGCAGGTTATTACCTTTGGTATGGAAAATGAACAGTTATTTGTCTTTTTCATTCGGTGGTATCTTATACACGATGCACCACTTAAGGCACCTGCAGTCTTCTAAATGTTCTCATGAAAGATTTAGAAAGAAATCCTATAACTCTAATTCAGAGATGTGCTGCGAGCCTCCCTGAGGAGAAGATGTCCTTAATGCATCTACCTTGCCTCTCATTTTGAGTCATTTTTTCCTTCTTCCTCTCTCAACCTCTCCCTCTGTCAAGCTGTGAGAATCATTAGCCTGTAGCAGCTTTGCAGCAATTAGCATTAGCAATTAACAAGTTTTCTTTCTCCTTCATTCTCTGTCTCTCGCACATTTGTGCATTGTATTTTCCTGCTTAATTTGGTAGATATCGACCAGCTGGGTACCTGCAACTCCCAGGCACTTTTGATGCCATTATGTTTGAGCACATTTTCTGTTGAACTTCAAAGACTTTATCTCTTCTAGCATATAAGATTATATCTCTCCTAATGTAGGGCATTGTTGCACTTTTCCTCCTGATTTTTCTGTTCCCATTGTAGTCGGTTTTTGTCCTTTCTGCCTTTTCTTTTTTTAGAATGCAGCATTATCATGACCATCAGCAAATATATTGGAAGGAATCAATGTTGCAGAATATGTGATGTCATTCCCATAATATATAATATATTCGTTAAAAAAACTTACTCTTTCTGTTCTTCAGTCCAACCAGTTTGCATAACACCTTAAACCTTGGATTACGAAGGATTTGCCTCAAGTCCTGTGTCTTTCTGGGCCCTCTGCCACAGCTGCCTTTCTGTCAAAGCCTCTGTATTTTTTTTCCAAATAAATCTCATTTTAAATTCCACACTTGGTAAAAGAAGAAATAAAAATGCAAGCCTGTGTGTCTCTCAAACCTGAGAACTTGGAAGTTTAATAACTTCCTAACATGTTAATAAACATCTTTAGTATTCTCTCAGGACTTGGGCTCAGCTGTTCATGCTAGTTTGTGGCTATGCATCCAGTTTATGTTTGCTTTTCATACGGCTGCTCCGTTATAACCAGATGGCTGTTGAACAGGCTGTTAAAATCTCTACTGCTGGCCGGATACATGCCACTTACTGACTGATTGCAGAAGGGGAAAGCAAGGAGATACAACAGTTAATGTTTCTTCTGACTTTACTGTGCCTTAGCAGCTTTGAAAAAGCCATCAGGAAGCATCACACTGCTCACACTTGAGTTGTCAGGGTTATTATACTGTAGTGAATCGATTTAAGCCTATGAAATGAGAGCTAAATTTGTGTTTCTGTCAATAGCACCAAAGATACACAGTGCTTTTCTGCAGCTGCACATTCAGTGAAGAAATAGAAGAGCAGTGTTATCTTACACTGTGTTCTCCATACTAATCCCTCCCCATCCTCACCAACATCAGCTAGAAGAAATGCACTTACCTTTCAAAAAGAATAAATGAATATACAGTATGTATAGAAGTGAGAGGGTGCAAGGTCACTAAATGAAATGTGCTAGCACAAGCTTCCTAAATTCAGTCGGCTATTCTGTGCTATTTAATATTCTCCGTGCTATTGTCTAGATGAACACTAAGTTCACATTACATCACTTTTTCTTTGAAAGTTTTATAATGACTGTCGACAAAACCAAATGCAAATGTTCCTGCCCATAGAATAATTATTCTAATTAAATTAAGGAATCATCTCTTATTTTACCATTTTATTTGTAATTTTCCTTTGGTACATCTGAAAAGGTCCTGGGCTTATTTCCTTCATAGCCCCTAATGTAAATGTTTTTCTGTCTGCCCTGCTATAGAATGGCTAAATGTTTTCCAGTCTCTCTCCCTATTGACAGGAATAAGCTGCAGTGGCATTCACAATATAGTAAGAAAGTTATAACGATGCACTACTTAATCTTTGAAATCAGCTGTTTCATTCAATTCTGTTGTCAGTGATATATGTTAAGCAGCTAGCTAATATCATGTTTCCAATTGAATAGTTTGAGAAGGCTTTTTTCTGTTTCTGTAATACTGTGCTTTAGTCTATAAGGGAAGGCTAATAAAAATTGACTGACCTGCACTAAGCCTTAACCTCAATTAAAAAAATAAAATAAAATGGAGATTGCAAACCAGGCTCTTTCATCCAGCATCATGTCTGGATGCTGGATGCTTCTGGATGAATGGGCAATAATCCTTACAGACAAAAAAAATAAGGCTTCACAAAAGTGTCTGTATGTGTAATATGTAGGTGACTTAATACTCTTATTTATAAGTTGTATTTCCTAATAGATCTACTTCACTCTGGGTGCTTTCACTACTACCTGTTTGTTGAGCAAGTTATCAGAAGTTCTTTAATATGTGCTCTATCAGTACAGTCCTGGCAGAGGGACAGGTTGTGCTTTAAGGAGCTCATTCATATGTAAATGTAAAGTGTTTTGTTAAGCAAGCTTAATTACATTAAGTCTTCTGTTGTAAGCCATACCACTGACAACTCTTTGGCTATGAAGTAGCTTTATTCAATGACACAAGGGAAGAATGGAAAGTTGAAATAAACCTGTAGCCATGCTTAATAATAACTAACAACAGAGAATGTGGGTAAACACAGGTTTAAACACAGGTTTGGAGGAATGAAACTATGGTTTCTTTCCTGTTTGCCCTCCGTGGTTTTCTTATCTTTTTTTTTTCGTTCAGACTATGTGGGCTTTTAAAGCATTATGGTTGAATTAGGCTGGCTGGAAAATGCACTAATCCCTTTAGCTGGGATCCAGCCCTATTGAAGAATGCTTGAATAAAACCCTGATCTTCATGCACAGACACAGTATGAGAAAAATCAGAAAATATCAAATTTATCTTCTTTTTAAGAATAACCAACATAAAGCATTAAATGAAAACTGTGATTCTAGCAGGATGAACAAATGAGACAAGAATGTTATAAACAGTGTTGCTACTGGCATACAATGTTAAACTTATTTGTCACAGTGCTTATTAAATACATCAGCTGGCCTCTTCATGTACAAGGCAGGCTAATGTGGCATTTTCACAATAATTGTAGGTAACTGTGATTTAATCAGCCATGTATTACATCTGATTCTGATATAGAATGAGTAAGAAGGAGTTTGCTGGATGCAAGGCTACATTTCCATTAAGGAAATTTAATGCTAGTCCTAAATATAACATTATTTGGGACCCCATACATATAAACAGCAAAACACTATACATTTTCTACACAATGCTGCTTTCTTTGTAACTGATCATCTTCATTGTTCAGTTAATAAGTGTCAGTGATGCGTGTCATTTTACAGCCTGCAAGGTCTATTTGAAGCCCCATAAAGCAAAGCTGCCAACAGGATAGGAAAGTCGCCAGCTTTATCGGTTCTGAGATAGCAGGATGTGTCAAGAATGTTGCAATTCTGCATTTATCAGCTACATTGTCTTTAATGGAATGTGGGAATGCTATTGGAAGGATACTTGAAAGTGCCTTTGTATGTAGAAGAGGTAGCCCTTATATACTTTTAACACAGTCCTTCACGGTTAAAATAAAATGACTGCGGCTGTTAGGTTCTGAAATACGAATGAACCTTTTTCGTCTTCTCTTAGCTAGTTCCCGTTTGGGTTTGACACAGCGGCAGAGAGCCGCATATTCAACTTGGCACAGCTTTATTTCTTTATTTCTTGTGTATATATAGATTTCTTATTATTTTTTTAATTTTTAAAGTTCTTTTTAAATAGCTAAATATCTTTTTCACCTTTTTCTAATGTAACTTTCTGAGAATGAGAATTTCCCCATTGTGGGACAAATAAAGGTGTATCTTATCTTATCTTACTTACACAACCCTTCAATATACAGGGCTTATTAACGGGTTTGATATCTCTTGTTTTACCTATCCACATGTTGAAAAATGTAAAGAAAAATCCATGCAGGCACATAGAGGACAGGCAGACTTTACACAGGATGGACTTACTTAATGGTAATAATTGTTACCAACAATGTCTTTTAAAAAATCTTTATTGTAATAAAAGAAAATAATTTAAAATAAAGTCACATTTTCATTATGCATTCCCATTTAAATGCCTGTCTTGCTTCTCTAAAAAAGTCGGAAAGTTCTTATTGGTAGATTAGGACTTGAGCTGTAAATAACTAGCAATATGAACTGACACAAGCGGAGCATTGCTTATTCATGAGTCATTTTGCAGCATTGACTATTTGTCAAGGTAACTGTCATCCACCAGACAATAAATGTGGCACATCTTCTTTCATGAGAACTGACAGATTTCCTCGCTCAGCAATGAAAGACTTGATGTGTTATAATCCCTTCATATTATTATGATTATGTCTTCACCTTAGTGTAAGACTTTTACTAATAAAAAGATGCGTAACCTAGCTGAACAATACCGTGAAAGACACTGAGTGATGAAATATATAGTAGTTTAACCACCTGATGCTATACACTCTGTAAGCGATTGCACCTGCTTTTGAGATCAACGATTCATATGAATTGGTAAACTGGGTTCAGTTCAAAATTTTAAATGACATGTAATTACAATGAGATAAGGAATTAGATAAGAAAGATTAAAAATGTTTTAAATCACTATGCATATTATGCATATTTCTAGATTGAGGTATGCACAGTAATCATAAAAGCATTTTTATCTGTTTACTAAAGCTTTGGCTTGAGAGAAATATATTTTAATTACATGTACTGTATGTTATTAAGTCCTAGCCCTTAACCACCCATGGTTGGATTAACAAAACTGCCACAATAGGCAAGTAATTAGGAGTCATTTGCCTGCTGGGTCCAGGCATGTCTCTGTCTGATAGTTTAGGATGCTGTTGTTGTGACTTGTTTTTATTAGATAATAATACAGTTACAAAAATGCTGTGTTTCTGTTTTGTGTGAATTAGCGCTGGACTTAGACATTAGTATGGGCAGCTTTATTTCAATTGTTCTCCAGATGCTAATAGCTATGGAAATTATAATAACATCAGAAGCTCTTGGTGCTAATCGTCTCAACATTGTTTGAGCAAAACAAATTATTTAAAAAGACTTGAATCCAAAATAAGAATGTTTGAGGTTTTTTTGTAAGTCCACAGAGTACAATCATTTCCTAAAACATTAAGATCCCACGGTATATACAGTAGGGCACAGTAGCTCAGTGGTTCGGGTGTTGGGCTATCAATCTGAAGGTTGTGGGTTCAAATCCCAGGACCTCTGAAGTTACCAGTGTGGGTCCTTGAGCAAGGCCCTTAACCCTCATTGCTCCAGGGATGTTGTGATGAACCCTGTGCTCACCTTGTAAGTCGCTTTGGATAAAAGCGTCCAATAAATGACCAAATGTAAATGTATGCAAATGTAAGATCCCCTGTATAAAGTCCAGACCCTCTTTAGGGATCATTGTTTTTTCAGCAGGACATGACAATAGGCAAAATCATACTTCAGATAGAATCCAAAAATGGAAACAGTTTAAAGCACTGAAGGGCCAACAATAAGTCTAGATCTACATCTTATTGAGCCCCTGTGACGAGAACTCAAATCAGCAGGGCAAGCCCTTCAAACCAGAGAGACCTGGAGCAGTTGGGTCCAAAATTCTATCAGAAAGGTGTACTGAATTAAATAATGAAATTATTTTAGTATTAGTTCAGACATTTCAATAATGGTTTACTTTCTATTGAACATGCAGGATGTTAAAACTGTTCTTCAGACCTTAGTGGCTGAACACATCATGTGTTGCCTTATCTTTTTCTGCCCATTGTTGTGGCAATTACTTGTCTTTGATACATTTCTTTAAAAAAAATGAATAAAAAGTGAAGGACGATCCGAGACCTCCTTCTCATCCTTGTGAAATTGAAAGATCAATTGAATGTGATATACACTCTTTGTGTGTCTGGGTTTGTGGGAGAGTGGGAGGGCAAATAAAGAAAATAAAGGCTTTTCTATAGAGGCCACAAACAGGACTCTGCTGTTTTGGTGGCCTTCAACTTGGCTTTTCTCAGTTAAGCACTTCCTTTCAGTTGTTGAACTGTCAAAAGCCATAAGCTCTAACTGCAACCAGAGATGCCTTTATTTTATATTGCCATTATTTAGCTTTTTTTGGATAACTCTGTACGGCTATAGGAACAGGGACAAAGGGGCAATTAAACACAGACATGTTTTGGGGAGTGTGCTGATTGCAGTCTGATTCAAGCAATAAGATGGTAACATGGTGTTATTGGATTATGTTTGTTGGCTGTTCTTGTTGTGACATCTGGCATTCAGATTTCATTTATAGAATAGACTAAAATTTTAATTGAAATCGAATGTGAATGGAATGTGGATTGTGCGGCCGTTGATGAAAGACAGTCATTTGACAAGCAGATGTCCCAAAAAAAAAATGCAGAACAAAAGGATGAAATCTACTGCACTCTCTTTTTCTCATTCTCTCTAGACATGGTACGCGTTGTGCTGGAGAAGTGGCTGCGGCAGCTAACAATGGGGTCTGTGGAGTGGGTGTGGCCTACAATGCAAGAATTGGGGGTAGGTATTGTAATCAGAAAGTAAAAATACAGCTATTATTCGACAGAAATATTACCATCATTCTGCCCGTGGCTTCTGGGTTTTGTTAAGTGCTCATCCTTGACACGGGAGAAGGTAATTACTGACTTGCTTTCCCTGTGTGTGTGTCCTCTGACACATACCAATCAAATCAAATCTGAATCATCTTTGGGGTTTATTATTCATTAGGATAAACATGCTGATTAATAATCAGACACTATCAGCTGCTAGACCTGAAATATTTGCTATTCATTTTATAGTTAATTTGAGATGATGGTCAATGCACTTTGTGTGTGTGAATGAATGTAAAAAGCAGCTGAGTGAATTACTGCCTCACTATGTCTGGCGTTATGGTGACATTAGGGTTGACTTCCATTTGCTCTATTTTCTCTTCATTACTGGGATTTTAATCAGAAATGTTGCCAGCCTACCCACAGCTGAGCCTGAACCCTTCTATGCCATAAATCTGTTTTTACTTTATTTATATTTCATTTATTCTAATAACTTTTCAATTCTTTCTTCTTTTAATTTTGTTTTCTCATTGCCCTTTGTTCCTTTTGTTCTTTGGTTTGTACCTTTTGCATTTCATTTTTAACCAATAACAATCCATTATATTTCTTGTTGACTTGCTCTTTCTTCGTATTTATCTATCATTCATTTTGCTGTATCATTCCTTCTCTTTATGTATTAGTTTCTTTACCTTTTCCATACTCCATTTCTCTTTGAAATGAGTTCCTTATTTTATTATTTGTTTTCCATGGGAATTGTATTATATTTGTAAGGTGCACTCTTGTCATGGCAGGTGTGCGCATGTTGGATGGTGAGGTGACAGATGTGGTGGAGGCTCAGTCTCTGAGCATCAACAACCAGCACATTCATGTTTACAGTGCAAGCTGGGGGCCAGAGGATGATGGGAAGACAGTGGATGGCCCTGCCAAGCTGGCTAAGGAAGCTTTCCTGCAGGGGGTTACCGAGGTCTGTCTGTGAATTATTATTAATTATAAATATTCATTTATATCTAATCAGCTACATGGCTTTTTGCTTTTTCCGTTAAGAGTCATCTAAATGTTGTAACACTTTTTAAAGATTACATATAAACACACAGGCATGCAATATGACTCTTAAATACTAAATGTCCCACTGCGAGTTTGTAGCTTGTTTTTCTTTGTACTCTCCTTTCTTCCTTCTCTTATCTTCATGTGTCTTTTTTTTCCTCCAGGTTTTTATCTTTCATGTCACTTCTGTTATAAGCTGTTTAATTAGGTTGACATTGAACAAGGGACCTTTTTCTGGCTTTGTTCACTGCCTCGTTTTAATATCCATGTTCCTTTACCAAAAATTAGAACACTTAATTTTTGATAGAACTTAATTTGCTTTTGTTTTCTTAATTTACCCCAATTGTCAAATTAACAATTTAAACTGTGGTTATAAATGTATGATATGTAATTACAGGGGATTTGTGTAGTACACTGCCAAGTTGAATAAAGAAACCTATTCATAGTGAATGACAGGAAACAGAGATGCACGCTGCATTTGCCAAGCAAATACTGTCTGACCTTTCCAAACCTATACCCTGCTGTGAGACCTTTATTTTTCCTCCGTGCACTTTGAATGTGTTGCCCTAATCCATAGTCTTACTCAGACAATTTATTTTCATGGGGAAGTGAGGTGACCTGATGTGTGTGTATAAACAACACACACACACACACACACACACACACTTGTTTTTATGTGTGTGCACATACATGTAACACTACAAAACCGGTAACTTTCTAAGTCTTCGCATTATTATAAAACGATGTTATTGGTTTGTAAAATTTATTTTTATTTATGAATACATGTTAACAATTGCACTGATCCACAATTAATATAATATTCTCTTGTCTGTTTTTGCTGTTTGTAAAGGGACGAGGAGGCTTTGGCTCTATTTTTGTGTGGGCGTCTGGGAATGGAGGCCGGGAGAAGGACAGCTGTAACTGTGATGGCTACACCAACAGCATCTACACTTTATCTATTAGCAGTACAACTCAGTATGGCAATGTGCCTTGGTACAGTGAGGCCTGTTCCTCTACCCTCGCCACCACCTACAGCAGTGGCAATCTCAATGAGAAACAGATCGTGAGTATTTCACACTACACACACAGATATGCAGATACTTATACACATGTGTTTACATACAGTCACCATCCACTTTTCCATTGTTTCTTTGGGTCACATCCTTTAGAACAAAAAACATTGAGTGCTATAGTTATGCCAGTACACAGTTAAACTACATTCTCTCACCATGGACCAAGCCTAACACATTTACTTAGTAAAGGGAACCTATAAATAACTGGATGGGTGTGAAACCGTTCCAATTTTCCAAGGATAGAACAAATCTAGTTGAGAACTCTGGGAGTCCTAATTAAAATTTAATAGGCATGTCAAAAAAAAACATCAGAACATTTTTTTGTCATTTTAATTATAAAGGCAGAATCAAAAGCCTAATATCCTAACAGCAGCTTAACTATTGTCATAACTGGTTTTCCAAAACAGTGTGAACCATGCCAGCTGATTCAAAGTGTTGCTGCAGTTTTAACCACGAGAATAACAAAGCATATTAATCCAGTTTCAAAATCATTACACTGAGCTCCAGATAGCTTTGCATTAAATAGCGTGGTATAAAAAAGCTTTTAAAATGCTGCTGCTGGTCCAAACCAAACACAGACAAGCAGACCTGACCTTTTATTTTATCTTATGGTTTTGAGAGGAACCAACTAAAATAAGTGATTCCCATCATTGTAGAAATAAAAAAAAACTATTAGTTTTTTTATTGTTTAAATCTCATTCATATAAAAGAAAAAAAAATATATGGCACTTAGTAAAAAAACATGTGGCACATTATACATAATTTATAATATAATATAATACAATAATATTAATTTCAATAATATATTTAATAATATACTAATATATAATAATATATATATATATATATATAATAATATATAATAATAATAATTTAATAATATTTCAATAATATACAATAATATATTTCACAATGAGACACAATTTTATTTAAGGTAAATCCATTATTCTTCAAGAGACCAGACTAAAATACAGAGTTGATAAGGTGTCATAATGTCATCTCGTAAATTGCAATGCATTTACCTACCACCTACACTGTTTACATCCAAATGTACCTTTAGGCTTTCAGTCTGTTTAATTCTAAGCAGATAGCAGGTCCACTTGATCTCATACATATTAATGAGCACAGGTGGTTCAAGTAAAACTCCTGAGTCCACGTCTGTTATGATAAAACTGAAGTTTGTCTTTTCACATTACTGTGTGCTGCAAATCTATATTTGTTCATATTGCTCATGGTCTCTCTTTGTCTCTCCTTCTCCATCTCCTTCTTTCCCTCTCTATTGCACACACAAACAAACACACACACACATTCACCCGGGTTTTTGCCAAACTTCCACAAAGACATCAGATTGTGTACGTATAAAACACATGCAGACTCCTGCTATTAGTTATTTAATTTTTTATAGCTAAAGAGGCAAACTGGCATTTAATAAATAACACTCCTACATGCTCATTTAAACCTGTTCTTGTCAAAAAAAAGCATTTTATTTTAATAAGAAACAAGGTCTAATCTCTACTGTGAGTGTCAATGTGTCAGTTTACAGTGTGAAAACAGTAGGTAACAGCTGGTGCAACCAGCATCAAAACATTCTATGAAACATAGAAAATATATTTTGGATTTAAAGTCCTGCTTGTACCTGACAGCTACATATGAAAAAAAAAAAAAACTGAAACATAACCTTGAAGTTTTAAACCTTTTTGCTCAGGGTCTCTGGAACAGTAGCATCTATCTTAATATACTGCAGCAGGATTTTACCAAAACAGACGGGTGCAAAGATAATAAGGAAAAGTAAGCAAACATGTGGGTGTTGAATAGAAATAGGAATCTCCATGAAGTAGTGTGTAATAGAGGGAGATGATAGTTGGACCAAGGTCTGCACGTCAGTTATTACCATGCAAAATACCGTTTCATATTTAGCAGGCTGCCCTTTTATATTACACAAGAGTCTGGTTACAGTCACGGCGTACTGACTTACAGCTAATTCAGACACAGCCTTTAAAGTTAATTACATCTGCTAAGCCTAGACCCAAGCACATTACATTTTTGGGTAGGCTTCACAGTTTCAACAATGCAGTCTGATAAGCCTTTTAAACCTTTTACGCTACTTGTTGAGGTGATCTCCATATTCTCTTGCCTTGAGGGACAATAGCCTAATTCTCTCTGATTTGCCAGTAATTATATATATGTGCAAGTGAGAGCAATTGTGGATTCTGGAGATGAGTCTCTCACTCGTCTTTTCTCTCTCTCTCGCCTCATTTGTTCTCAGCACAGGAGAAGCAGTCAGCCACAAACAGCACATTCAGAAATGGAGAGCATGTCCCTGTGGGAGCATATTTGACATTGATAGCACTTTGCTCTCCCTCTTGGCCTGTCCATTTTGTTAAGTTGTCAGAGCTCATACTAATTCAGTTTGAAATGGAGGCAATCTGACTAGACGTGGCTGGGGTTTTATTAGGAGTGTGTGTTTAGGCCTGGTTGTGGGTGCACCGTGGGTGAAATAGTCCGTATTTGTGTTAATTACTCTGCCAATGGTGAATCTGAGCTTAAGTCACCCCACACTCAGATGCTTTATCACTTTCCAAGTCCAAGTAAATTCCTTAATCAGTTCCTTGGGAGATGCTGACATAACTGATATTTTAATTACCCTGGAGTGATGGCAAGTTATAAACTGCTCACAGTGTGGCAGTCATCATCATAGTAACTTGTACTTACTTAAAATGCTGAACTCTGGCCCGGTTTAACTGAGACCATAATGTTTACCTGAAGTTTTTTTCTTTTGTTACTGTTACTGTTAATGTAACTGGCTTCTTACATATTATATATACAGGAGGTACACATTTGTCCCTTAATGATTAAAATGTAGGGGGACAAATTAGATTACAGCATGAGGGTTGTAACCAAACCTCTTAACTGGTGATGGCCCCCTTCTTACTTGGAAGATACCTAGGGTTGCCATCATGCAGGTGTGGTGACATCCATGCACTTGGAATTTTCCTAGTACACAAGACGGTTGCTTCGGCTCGACATTTTGTGGCAGGTGGCCAAAATCTAGATTGGCAGGTATTGAATTTCTGCTAAATTCTTGGTTTGTTTGGGATAAATTGGTTTCTGAACACCTTGCACAAAAGGTCAGTGATTAAGACCCTGTGTTCCAGACTAGCCTTAGTTTTAGGACAGCTAAATTGATCACCAACTGGTAGTAAGCTGGATCAAAGGTGAAGAAAGACCGTATGGCCCTGGAAGGAACTCTTTGAGAAACTCCTGTACCGGAGAACCATTCATCCTTTTGCACGAGGTAAAGTTTGAAACTGTCAGTAGATCAGACTCCAATTCTCTGGCTGACATCACATAGGTAGTAGGAAAGCCTGCAGTGGCAATGCATTACACAGAGGGTGGAAGAGATTTGTCTAGAATTGCTATATGCTTTTGAGGTTAGTTCACATGCCTCTGAAAAAATCCTGTGGACCCCTGGAGCAGTTTTCATTGTTTTTACTGACTGTATTTTGTAAATATAAAAATTCAAAGAATGTGATGCCTGCAACCTTTTCAGAAAATATAGCAAATAAAGCAAAAGTTGGTAGGCAAAGTAAAACAAAGAAAAGCTCATACAAATGACTATTCTTCAAGGTGTTACAATAATCTGTTTAGCATTTTGAGCATTTCTTAGTGCATAAGAAATAAAATGTATTATTATTGTTGTTGTTTACCTGAGTACATAATCTGTTAATTTAAAGCTATAACTAAAATGACTTTGGTTTTAGCTTTTAAAATAAACACAAAATCCCACTAGTATTTAACACATCCAATATTTTTGTTAAGAAAACTATATTTAAGCACATATTTTACGTATCACCTTGCTATGCACATGTTTCATCTGCATATGACTCAGTAAAGTCATCTGCACCAGCTGTGTTTTCTTAAAGTGAAAAAACATTTGCCATTACTATAAATGATAAATGATATTTATTGACACTGCAAAAAAAATTATTGACACTTTTTTGCTGCTCAATTGAAACTAACCTTTAAAATCTATTCTCATAATTATTCTATTTTAGAGATGATCCTGTTATGGGTAGAGAAACAACTAGTTTATTTCAGTTTACAGCATAGAGAGGATGACCTGAATATTTGTGCTCATGAATACAGGATTTTATAATATAATAATAAAGTAAAGGGCGGCACGGTGGCTTAGTGGTTAGCACG
This sequence comes from Corydoras sp. C115, assembly GCA_019802505.1. Classification (NCBI taxonomy): domain Eukaryota; kingdom Metazoa; phylum Chordata; class Actinopteri; order Siluriformes; family Callichthyidae; genus Corydoras; species Corydoras sp. C115. The sequence goes on from JAFMOC010000043.1 coordinate 1,397,132, forward strand.
TTCGCCTCTCAGCACTAGGGATTCCCGGTTCGAATCCCCATCTGGGTGGAGTTTCCATGATTTCACCGTGTCTGCATGGGTTTCCTCCGGGTTCTCCGGATTGTCAATTGAGTTCTCCAAATTGCCCCATATAGAGTGTGTTTGCGTGCGTGTCTGTGTGAGTGAGTGTGTGCCCAGCGATAGATTGGCGCCCTGTCCTGGGTGTATCTGCCCAGCACCCGAAACGTTCTCTCCTGGATGGGCATGGGGAACCCCACCACGACCCTAATATAGGATAATGCGGAAGATAACGAATGAATGAATGAATGAATGAATGAATAATAAAGTAAAACGTCAGTTATTAATGCAGTATGGTGTTAACTTAAAAGTAATTCTTAGGAAATGGGTCTTTAAAATAGATTGCAGCACAGATGTCAGTATTTTTGTGTGTTAAAATATTACATCCTTAAACAGACAAGTCTAGTTAGTGATGAGGTTTAAAAAAGAAATAAAAAACTGGAGTATTTCAGCTCTGCCTCCAGGCCACTGAGTCCCCAATTAAACTTATACACAGCCAACCATGAAGATGAGAGTGCGGTATTATTAATGTCCTGACCGACTGTAGGTCCCAGTTGAAGTGATTGAGTGAGTGAAAGAGACCACCCTTAGTGCCAGCCCTGTCAAATGTACCAGCCAGACTGTCGCCCCTGAATGCTCAGTGTTACTTTTCCAATTATGGCTGTTTCCATTGGATTTTGTTAGCTCTAATTGCCTTGTATTTTTTCTGTGCTTGTTTGTGTCCACATATAGGTGACAACGGATCTAAGAAAGAAATGTACAGACTCACACACTGGAACGTCTGCATCAGCTCCTTTGGCTGCTGGCATTATCGCGCTCGCCCTGGAAGCTAAGTAAGTGATGAATCACACTGACCTTTGCAATTCATGTCACGTGTACAAAAAAAATCATCTGCTGTAATGCCAAGTCGTCTCTCATTCATCCAAACCAGCCTAGGAACACACACATACAAACTGACAGTGGTCAACAAGACATTCTGACACTCAAACTTTCAAAGCGGGTCATGTAAATAAATCTCATGCAAATCTGCAGACATTTACACATTTAAACTTGCCTTTATTAACTATTATCAGAATGACCTTCATTATAGGAGCAGTTTGTAGATATACGCCACTGACTGGAAACCATCTAACATCTTTAAATGATGTGACGTAAAATCTTTGTGATATTTTGTATAATGCACTAAGCCATTATCCAAAAAGATTTTTAATGTTTTCATCAGCTTTATTCAGATTTAAAATAGAAACAAATAAAGAATTGCACACAACTAACTTATTTATTTAAAGAAGTAATTACATAAAGAGAAAGTCATACATCACTGAGGTCTCCGGATTTAGGTTTCTCTCAGATGGCCTGAAAGACAATGGATTATGGGTTGTGTGCTGTGGACAGATGAGTCCACATTTTGCAAAAAAACAAATTTTCTGTGAGAAATATGAAAAGGACTCTAACCAGCATCTGTCACTGCATAGGCTGTTGCAGCAAATCAAGTTTCACTCTATTTCAGTCTCAGTCTCTTTTGTTTCAAAACAGCCTAATCACCATTATTATGTGTCACATTTTAAACAAATTCTAATAAAAAAAACATCATCTGTTGTATCGCAAAGTTTAACATTGTCATTTTTGCTTAACATTTACTAAAGATAAAAAGTAAATATGAATATAATATTCATTTGTAATAATCAGTAATAGGGTGCTGTTGTCTGTTCAAGATATTTTCTAGACATGTATAATATCATGTATAGTTTGGGATTAGGGCATTTTGAAAATTGTGTTAAATTATTTTTATTATTTTTTTTCCTGTTGTTTCTTTTTGATTGTTCTTTTCAAAATTAGAGTAAGAATTCAACAAATGCTACTGATGCTGTCATCATTCTTAATTTTAAGTTTCTAAAAAGCTGCATAATGTACTGTTTCTTTCAAAAATATCATTCTCAAATTTCCATAGAGAATATGTGCTTTCAGATCCTGTATTGGTTTAAAGGTATAGGTATCATTTAAGGGCCATACCTCCCTGACTGAAATGCTCTGTTTAAATAGTAGGGTGTGGAATGTGGATGGAATGGAGTAAAGTGTGCATGAAGAACAAAATTTATTTTGGCTCCTGCTAGTCTTGGGAGTTAACCCCATCAAAAATATACCATAGCTGTTCTTGCCTGATGTGCTTCGTGTTCTCTCACTCTCTTTCTCTCTTTCATTTTCTCCTATTAAATCTGTTGGATGTGTTTATGATCTTGTTTAGCTGAAGGTGACTTCAAAGCATTGAGTGAGAGTATGAGAGGGCTGCTTATTTCCTCTGGGCAATGCAGTGCCCAATCAACTCCATTTCACTCTTTGCACTGTCAAATTATAAATTGCACATATATCCAGGTCATATATCAAGTGGCACCAAGGAAACAAATGACTGTAACCTTCATTTGAGACTTCTAAACATCATGGCAAATGGTGTCCATGGTATAAATTGATTAGTAAACACCTTGATATATAACATTGCTCTAATAAAGTAAATACATTACTTGATGTGTTGGGTTAACATGGTATGTTACTGCTGAACTTTTTACTTTTCCAAAATTTTGTTCATATTAAAAAAGGATGATTCACTGTAATGTTTTATTTAATTCATGAATTCAATTTGTAAAAAAAAATGTTGTTGAAGATATTGTTAATTAAAAGCAGTGCAACTTTTTAGGTTATTAGGATTAAGATTTTACTTTAAAATGTATGTGTTTAATCTTCCACTGTTCTTTTCTGTTCCTATTTTAAATCACAGCATGAATCTAACCTGGAGAGACATGCAACACTTAGTGATAAGATCAGCTCACCCTGCCCATCTTATTACGAACGATTGGCGGACCAATGGTGTAGGTCGCTTAGGTAACTAACAGATTGTGTCGGGTAGCTGGGAATTAACAACAGCTGTATTGGGTCAGTGAACTGTTAAGTTTACCCCCTCTTTCTCTCTCCCAATTTTTGGCAGTAAGCCACTCTTACGGCTACGGTCTGTTGGATGCAAATGCCATGGTGGCATTGGCCCAGAATTGGACCAGCGTGGGGCAGCAGCACAAATGTGTTATTGATATGCTCACCGAGTCCAGGTACAAAAACCTGATGGAGTACACACTCACGTGTGCACACACACATACACTCAAGACTATTGCCTGTGGATTTGGTCAGTCCCAAGCCCAATCCACAGCAAGTTTAAAATAACTGGATACATAGATTATAAAACCAACACAATAAATTTGTTTTTTCAGTTATCACTCTATACAACTACTATTACTAATAAAATAAAAAGACAATACAGTTACAACACACTGAAACATTTCATTCAAGGATAATCATCAAGGCTTATTTACTCCAGCAAGTCAAAAGATCAAATCAATTATTAATATACTAATATGTTGTTAATATTGAATTAATCATTGTAACTGTCAGTCCTTTTTGCATTTTATCTTTTTGGAACTTTTGTTTTTGGAGAAAAAGAAGAAATTGTTTGGTGTTGACATTAAAAACTAACATGTGCTTTTCTTACTTTCTTGTAGAGATATACGAAATCATCTGGTTTTCAGTAAAAGTGTGGACGCCTGCTCAGGGCAGCCAAACTTTGTAAGCTCTCTGGAGCATGTGCAGGCCAGACTCACATTATCGTACACGCACAGAGGGAATCTGGCCATCCATCTTATAAGCCCACTAGGCACTCACTCCACACTGCTAGCACCAAGGTAACCACAATCAGTGAAAATACAAGTAGTGCTGTGCTGAAGATTTGCAATCAGTTCAAGAAGTGCAACATGATTTTCAGAAACAACAATTTAATTTTACATTAGATCATATTGAATTAGTGCATAGTTATTTTCCAAGTTACTGTATCCGTTCTGTTACCTGCAGAACTGCAGCCCACTGGATTTGGATTTTTTTTTTGGATTCTGTTTGTGCACCATTTTAACCAAATTGGAAACAAAAAAAATGTAGAAAATAAGCAGTGATTAGAAATGTTCAAATTAGCTTAAGAATTATGTTCCTGATAATGAGGTTATTGATGTCACACAGTTATAATTGTATTCATTATCTGCTCATTGACACACAGTTAATGTTGGCGCTAAACCTTATATTCTGTAATGACAAAGTTAAATCCAGTAATCCATGTGTTTAAAAAGTTTCATTATTGTTAATGAGTCATGCAGATTCAGCATAGGGCCTTTATTAAATAAATCATGGCCTTCTAAATATAGTAGCCCTAATTAGTGAGAAAACCAGGATTTGGCAATTATAAAATGATTGTGTCCATGTCCTATGTGTGCCTGACTCAGGCCCCAGGACAATGCAGCAGAAGGATTTAATGACTGGGCTTTCATGACTGTGCATGCATGGGACGAGGAACCTCGAGGAGAGTGGACGCTGGAGATTGAGAATGTGGCAGGACTTAATGACTATGGTAAAATTCAGAATATTCCCTTGTTCTTAATATTTCAGAGACTCAAATGGTGAGATGTCAAAAAGAATTTTTAATAGATTGATCATGATAAGGGTTTAACTAAGTTACTCTATAACACCACATTCATTTTAACTAACACCATGTCTCCCTTTTTATTTTGCCATCATTCTGTCTCACCCACTCATACACACTTACTTTCACACTCTCCCTTTCTCTCACACCCCCAGGCGTTCTTTCACAGTTCACACTTATCCTTTATGGAACGGGCTCTAGTGCTGTGGACCCATCAGCTTCTGACTTTAGCAGGCCCTCCAACAACAGCTGTAAAACCTTCGATGCCCAACAGATCTGCATTGGTGAGAACACACACATCCCACACACTTGCAAATCCCTCAACTATGCTTAAAAAAGGCTTCCATCACGCCTCTTATCAGTATGAATATGTATCTGTCTTTACAGAGATTAAAATAATCAAAAAGTAATATAGCATGCTTTTGCCAGACCTAATTTATAAAGCTTATTTCATCAATTGGAAAATTACTTTTGAAGTTTGTTTTGTGGAGGAAATGTCTTTTAATAGCTTCTATCTGAAAAAAAGCTGCACAGTATTACTGATGCAACTTTTCTATCTGTGGTGTTAATGAACAAATTCTTTTGACTCTCTGTAGTAATATTTCTGTGTAACGTTATTATCACTGCAGCCAAAAATACAACAGCCTTCTACTAAATCAAACAAGCAAGAAATATAAAATATCCAGCATGTTCTTTCTTAAAATGCGTTTTTGAACCTAGTACATAGTCATAACCTGGGAAATTCTATGCTGTTGAAGGTGTATGACCTGTGTAATGAACACTCCACCGTGTCTTCGTTGCTGTTTTAGAGTGTAGTGCTGGTTCATGGCTCTTTCTGCAAGGCTGTGTGAAGGTGTGTCCATCTGGCTTCACAGCTGGGCTGCAGCTCCTCAATCTCTCTCTGGAGAACTGGGTGGAGCAGTCCTCTGTGCAGGCGTGTCTGCCGTGCCACTCTGCATGCCTGACCTGCTCGGGCCCCGGTGAAACTGAGTGTCTTTCCTGCCCATCCCACAGCCACCTGGAAGGCACTTCATGCTTACATCAGAATCAGATACAGCGTAAATCTCCTCTCAGCCCAATCCTACATAACGAGAGAGGGGACAAGACCAAATCAGACTCGGGTGCAACCAAAATAGACAGCCCCTCACGCCTGCCTACTTTAGTAGCGGTGCTCAGCTGTGCCGTCATCTTGGTCACATTTGCAGCAGTTTTCCTTTTGTTGCAAATGCACTCTGGTGCAGCAAGCACCCCCTTTTGTAGGAGGACCAAACTTCAGGTCACAGATTCAAGTGGCAGAGGCGTGCGCGTCGGGTTCGGCTTTGGATTCGGATTAGGTCGCGACTGGCCGAGCAACAGGGTATCATACCGAGGTATCCCCACTGTGTGGGGGGAAGAGGATACTGCAGGTATGGGGAATTCTGAATCGGAAAGTGAAGAACTGGACCTGAATAGTGAGAGGTCAGCTTTTATACGGACTCAGAGTGCTCTCTAACGCGCCCTTGACTTTTGATCACATGCCACTGTCTTCCTCTCACAGGGCAAGTGAGCTGCTCTAGCCAGTACTTTTATTTCTGTCTCTCATTCTCGCAGCTCAGTTCTGCTTCTGAGCGTATGACAGGCAGCTGTGCGTGTGCGCGCACACATACTGAAAGAGACACTGAGTTATGAGCTGAGTTATTCAAGATGTTATACTTGAATCATTGATGAATCCCAGCAGGACTGTCTGGCTGAACACCTCAAAAAAATTTCTTTATTTTGACTCCTAATTCTCAGAGGTGTTATTATCAGATCGGTGGCTATAAGTCTGAATGCTAATGTTTTCTTTAAAGTTACAAGCTAAAAGGGCTGAATTTACTCCAGCTGGCCATAAACAGTGGACTAGACTGGATTTATGCACAATTCTTGTGTGATGTAAGTGAAAGCTGCATAAAGCTTGTACATTTCCAAGCACTGTCTGCCTATAGCCTCTCACAGGCTTCTCTTTGTAAGTTTGCTTCATTGCTGTGTATGATGTTTTTCACTGGTTATTTCACAAGAATTGATTTCATTAATATTAGATATTAGAGATAGAGCTCAAGCAGGGACCGGGTTAGTAGACAGTCTAGACACGATCCGAATTACAGTTATACATGTTCATTTTCCAACATGAGAAATATGACTGATTTAAGGTCTCAACATGAAATGAATTTACGGAAGACTAACAAAAGTCTTACAATTAGTAAAACAATTAGTACAATTGCGTTTATTTTCTCTGCATTGATCAAGGCATGATATGAAGCAAACGTGCTTTAGATCACAACTTGTCTTAAGGAAGCTCTGTCCATCAGTATCAAGATTTTGTGTGTACGCTTTAAAAAAAAAAAAAAAAAAAGGTTCACTGCCTTTAGAAAAAGGTTATTACAGTCACAATTTTTGCAGCATTTGTGTGTAATGTTAAGAGCTTTATCATAAGTTCAGTGTAATTATGTTGCAGGATGGAGGTTCTCCACTCAAGGTGAGAAATCAAACCTAGAGCAATTTAAGCAAAAGATTTTTTTTTTTTGGTTAAACTGACTAGTAAATGCTGAGCGGTGAAATATCTTTATATAATGAGTTTTCATTTTTCTTCTGTAGTGGGCAAAGTCACTTTCATTGTCCCAAATGAAGTTTTATTGATTTTAGGGTTTGATGCACTAAAGCTGTTGGAACAATGAGGTAAGAGACTCGAGAGTATTTTGGCATTTACTTTACTAAAGATCGACGCTCCTCTTGCGATAGCCTCTCTGCATTTAAGCTCAAGATTTGAATTTGTCCTGCTGTAGTTAAGTTAACAACCACAAGCTGGAAATTCCTCTTGTGTATACCACTAATGAGCCCTGTGTTCCAGGGAAAGGATGCATAATGACTTGTACTGCCTCTATTTCATCAGTTGCTTTTTTTATTTAAAAACTGTCAACTATGCTTAATAAATGTCTGTGTTATTAAAAGTTTCATTTCAAACTGTAAACAGTGGTGGTTCTAAATAATGGGCACTGTGTACCTTGCATTGCTGGACGATATTGAAACTGGCTGTTTTGCTTTTCACATGCTTTTCTATCTGAAAAAACAACTGCCATCAATTTATAAATGTATCTGCAAAAAAAGGTATAATTCTGTTAGCCAGAGTTAAAGCAACTTTAAAAAGGTTGCATGCATTATTTATAGCACAGGCCGTGTGTATTGTAAAACATGTAGATTATGGCTAAACCTTATCTTTTTTGGTATTTGTCTAACTTGACAGATTCACAACATGTCATATTTTCTGCTGACTGTATGCATTGGTAGTAAATTAATAATATAGTTTTGTAAAGTGACAAATCTTCGATTTGTCAGGGACAGAGGTGAGAACTTGCTCCCCGAGTGCATGAAGAGATCTAGTTTATGGAAGTCACTCCGTATCAAATAATTTTCATAATTACCTCAGCTGGGAGAGATGGGCAACTCTAATTCATGCCTGGGGCAAGTGCATGCTTGGAATTATAAGTAGGATATAACCCTCATGCCCGAGATTTCTTTGACTTTCCTTGCAATAGAAGATTTAAATTATTTATCTCTAATGCTAATCTTTGGAAAATGAAGTCTGCTGATCTTTGCAGTTCCCCCTGCTGATTTTAGACTGCAGGATGTTTGTTAAAGATTATAGTATAGATCCAATTATGAAGCAGTGGTCATATAGATTTTTTTTGTTGTCCTACCAAACACACCTGTTTGATACCTTAAGGTGTTTCCCTTTCATTATTAAATACAAAACATAGTATGTTCACTTCTGAACTCGCTGTGAAACTGGATGTCCACTGAACTGAATGTACACTGAACAAACAAAGACTATCAATTAAGCTTGTGCCAAACACCAGGAACCTGGATTTAACTTTGTCATTACAGAAATGTTTATCCAAAACAAATTAAAAAAAACACCTAAGGTTTTATCTTATCTTTACTACTGTGCATCTTTTGTAGGCTTCCTGTACCTGTCACCAAAAGATTTATTACCATGATGTTGACCTACAAAACTAGAAAAGGACAAACCCTCCACATATAGCTTAAGATATGGAACAGGATGTAGTTAGGTACAGCAAATTTCTTTAGTGGAACTGTGTAAAATAAAACTTGATTCAGTGCTGACTGGGATTTTTAGGCTGGCAGACGTGCAAGTCTTCCTGAACAAAACATCTGCCAAGTATCACATATATAAACTAAACCCATCTGATATACTGCAATAATATCCCTCCACTACCCTGCCTGTTAGCTACCAAATTATACTGTTAATCTTTTGGAAATGCTGTTTGCAAGTTCTTTTCTTGAGGGCTAAAACAGAAAATCAATTTTCAGCAAGGGAAAGCTGAATCGCAGGTTTATTCTAAATGCATCATACTTCCTTGAGTTACACAGACGTTCCACAGCAGAATTAGCCCATTGCAGAACATCCCTGACATTTATCTTGTTGGGAGGTACATTAGGATGAAAATGTTTAAAAAACAATTACATTTCGAAATAATCACTCAGATACATGCTGCATCTCAGTCGCAGCAGATATTTGTTCTCGCACAGAGACAAATTCCTAAGTAGCACAGTAAACTCTTTGAATTGATATTAGCGAATCAAACAGGAGACCTGGAAACACTCCTTTTTCCTTAAATATTAACGAATTTGAAGATTAGACTTGTAGATGTACATGTTTCGTCTAATGGAGAAAGGGTAGAGTATGATGTGCATAAAATATACATCCAAAAGCTGAGTATTTAAAGCGCTAGTGTAGATTAAAAAGAAACAAGTTTCATCAGTCAGAGCTTATGTACAGGCACAGCACAGCGGGCAGGACGTTAATGCAAAGTAAAACCCAAGTGGATGATGCAGGAGGGGGCTTGAATCATTATGACGATGGTTAATTCTTAATAATGAATGAGTCACTGTATTTTATCCTGCCTTCTGCTACAGCTACTTTTAAAAAATCGATAATTTGCCACAAAGAATTATTTAAAAGCATACTGACAATCTGTTATAAATAACCAATCGTGATAAAGTATTCTGCAATGCAGAGTAATAACTCCTTGTTAATCGTGGTATAATCTTTATCTTGACTGCATAAGTGAGTTGCTCTTATTACCCAGCATGCCATGCAAAACTGTTTAAATGTCTAAAACCTACATTGCATACCATACATTCATAGGAAACGTGCTTAGAACAGGGTCCGTCTGTGAAAGGACCTGTTTCTTTGTTCTGTGCTTACCCGTTTTACTTTGTTTTTTTAGGCTGCAACAAAAAAACAAACTGAATTGTCGCTGACTATCTACAAAATGACACCGCCCACATTGCAATGCCCCCTGAAAGGCTCCCACATTTGTCTCAACAATAGCTCTGTCACTCAGTCAGTGTCATTTACTATCCTTCTTATGTACTACTCTTACTTGTAGTGAATGGTGTGCAGCACATGCTCACACTACATGCACATCTTTATTTTGCCAATGTTACAGATCTTCTCGCTCTTCCTCTATGACCCGTGTCTGTACAGGGCTGCATGACTGTCTTGGTTTATCAGAATCCCCAATACGCGATTATATCTCGCCGCTGCTTGCTTCTCCTGTTCTGGCAGGCAGATTGATGGAGAATGGAGTGTACGCACAATACGGTTTGCTATGCTTCAGGCCAGCTCTCCAATCATTTCCCTCACCTATATGCTAACCTTAGCCCCTAGATGAAAAAAAGTCACATTTCTTCTCATATTTTTAGACAGGCAATCTCTACCAACAACTATGCATGAGACAAACCCTGTTATGTCTTCCACAAAGCTAGTGGCTCAGCGGGGATCAGAGCCACCTGCTGCCTGCATGCCTCTGTCAAGGATCAGAAAACTACGAACATGAGCGTAATGTAACATCTTCAGTCAGGTTTGATAACTGCAATCTCTGTGCAATCTTTTAAGTTCAGAAACTCCACAAATTGTTTTCTTATTGAACATTTACTCTTTATAGAAAAGGAAGAAACTTGCAGATTTATACTTCTTGTTCATAATTGTATTCCCTGCAGTGAAATGTCACCTCATTACAGTAGCTTGAATAAGTGCTGACCTTCACTGAACCTTTCAACATTTAATTCTAACATACCGTTAAAACTTTGAATTAGAATGAAATTATCTGTTTTCTTTGCTCATCTGGACCCCAAACTTTCTCCTCTATTTATTCAGAAAAGAGAATTTCAGCTGTCAGATGATCAGGATGTCAGGGTTCTCCGGTGTCCTCCCACAGTCCAAAAACATGGAATTAAGGTAAATTGGCCCCATATAGTGCGTGAGTGTGTGCCCAATGATAGATTGGTAGAACCTCCCCACAACCCTAGTATAAGCCAAGGATAAATGGATGGACGTATAGCGTTTTTTTCTATATATTGCTCTTCCTGTGCTTGAACCTGTACATAAAACCAAAATCCTGCTTACGAGTCAGACCTTATTGACTTAACGCTGCCAAAGCCTCATAAATAATCTGATGATTGAGAATGAACAAATCCTCTGAGTATTGTTATAAAGCCCAAGTAGAATATTGCAGTGGAAGCTATTACAGAGGATAAAAAGAGATCAAGGCCTTATTAATGTTCATATACCAGACTATGATTTGCAGGTGTGGCGTCCACGAACTTTGGCCATATGGTGGACTACAGCTGTTGGAGGCAGTCTGCCAACATAAGCCAATCAGAGTTTTAATTAGGATTAGCAGAGTCAGGTGAATTCTGACCTGGACTTATGGAAATTCACATAAAGTTAGGACTCTCAATTTCAAGGTTCAGTAATAAATATCTTAAATGTAACTTTTACAAAAAACCAACCAAAAACTTTTAAACCTTGCATCTCATTTTCTTTTTCATTCTTCTGGCTCACTGATTTTTGATGCGTTAATACTTTTGGTTTGGAGATTTTATTTAGGCTCATTCTTAAAAAAAAATATTGATTAAACACTTATAAGGCACTTTTTAAGCTACTTCTTGTTTCTACATTCATTTTTCTCAATTCCAATTTCCATATAATTCCACAAATGCAGACTGTAGTCTGTTTCTCATAATATTTTTGTTAATCTGTTCTGTTTCCAAGTGATAAAATGACCACAAAGCTGGTATTATTTGGCAGGATGATTCTCAGCACTGCAGTGACTAACTTCTTAGTGGTGTTTGTGTGTGTGTTCCAAATAGATTTGAACAAATGGAAATAAGTGAATGAGTGGATGCTGCAGTATCACAGGGTTGGGTTTTTTTTGTCCATGTTTTTGTAAATCATAGTGTAATTCTTGTTGTACTGCTGAAGGTGTTACAATAGAATCATCTACTTGTGTTTGAATAAGAATCGCTGCATATCAACAGACAGTCCCTGTTCATCTGTAAACAGCAAGCGGCCCAATTTCACTCTTGTTACGCTGCTAATGCAACCACTTCAAAAGTCTTTTGTTGTTGAGTCAATAGGTTAGTGTGGGTCCTGCCAGACAACAACTGTCTCTCTCTTTCTCTCCCAGACTAGCAAGCTTTCAATGGGCCTAGATATCAGAGAGGATAGGTAATTGATGCCCTTCTACAATGTGGGTGGTAGATAAAAAGAACATCATCACAGGAGGAACTCCACTGAGATTTCACTATAATCTAATGAAACTACTGCCCCCTGCCTGCTTACTGAAGACATGCAGCTTGAGGATACAATTAAAAGAACAGGTGCTTGCAATGTCGCTGGCATGTTTTCAATGTTTTGGTTTGTTTCTTAAAAATCATTAACACAAATCATCGACATTATACGTTTCACAAATACTGACATCCTCACACAGAGTGGACATTAATGTCACTGCTTTCTTTACCGAAAGGTTTACAGGAGGTGCAACAATCTCATCGGAGTGATAGATTTCAGGACAGACTTGCGTGTTTATAAATTGCTGGGCTCCAGGTAAAATCGCATACATTCACCACGACCAAAACATGTCACATTGGATTTGTTGTCACGTTGCTAACCAGCCTCAGCTTGATTTCAGTATATAACAGTCTGACTTCAGCTCAGCTGTGACACAATTCAACCAGGAGGCATCATAAAATCAAATATCGCCACAGTTGATGTTTATTAAATGTCAACTTCAGCTACTTTTGAATATTTGCTTTCTTCTTTTCATGTATTTTTTATGAATGCCCTTCCAGGGAGCGAAATCAATTTTGTCTCCACAAAATAAAAAAAAAGAGACAAAAAATGCAGTTATTCCTATGAAAATACACAAATGAGAAATAGCTACAGGCAATTTTCCAAATAACTAAAAAGTAAGTGCAATGCCTGCTTCAGTTTCAGGGTAATTTAGAAATAAAGGGAAAAATTCAAATTTACAAATGTTCTTCCACCATGTAACCGTTTTCTCTTCTCGAACAAAATGAAATGACAAATTACACACTTAATGTTCATTCCTAATTTTTTGCTGCTTTCTCAAACCTTATGATTTTGTCCAGATCCACATCTGAAAATGCTGACTCTCTGCCAGAGGTTCATAACTGCTACTAAACCCCTGCTCCATAGCATAGATGCTTATAGTGTAACTTAACGGCTTTCACAGAAATTCACAGGTCTCTATTAGAAGTTTTTTCCACGAGAGAAGTGCAGTTAGCTGGAAAGAAAGCCATAAAACTAAAAGAAGAAACAAATAACAAAACATCCTCAGGGATTCATTCTAGCTTCCTCAATGGCAGTTTTATTGCAGACTCATGTCCGTTTAAAGTATCATGGACTGAGTCTCCATCAGGAGGATACCAATGAAATGTAATTGGTGTACTTTAACTTCCCCTAACTTTCCGTTCAGTCACAATAATCAGTCTGCATTGTATTATATTGCACACCTAAACGTTCTTATGAAAACATGAGAGGTATTATGTACTGCATATTTCAAATATACTACACCATCTGTAGCAGACATCAATCTGGGTAAAACTGAATGGTAGATGATCCATCTGGAGAGAGCAGCATTTGAGGAACGTGAGTTTGAAAAGTAACAATTACAAAATGAAAACCGTATGAACTCAGCCCCATCCACCTAGTCTTTGATAAGCACGCGGCACACTGGACTGGAGTACAAAAACAGAGAGACACTATTAAGCACAAGTTTGGCAGAATGGAAAAATCAAAGCTAACGCACAACCCCAAGAGAAGTTTCACATATTGCACTCAATCCCACCGATTCGTGACGAGTCAAAGATATCGATTTTAAGCACGTAGCCCCAAAAGGTCAGCAATATACAAGAGAGAAGAAGGGGGGGGGGCAAAGTCAGTGGTTCCAGCCAGGACAAGAAAAATAATTTCTGAAATTTGACCCTTATCAAGCAGCAATTAGATCTAATATAAAGCAGATGATTACCAGTCACTCTGCCAAACATCCTTGAAGCATTTAAAAAAAAAGACATTCATTCTTCACATCTTCTTGTCCCTGGGACAGCTACTGCATTTGCTGTGAACTGCTACTGCCATCTCTCTTTCATGAGTATTTCAAAAGAGCCTTGGCAGCATCTGTACTCATTAGGCTTGTCCTTAGGGTTTGTTCAGCTCTTTGGCCCCAGTCTGAGACTCTGAGCATGTTCAGTCACTCAGCACCTCCAGCTGTATTTAGGCTCCAGTGTATGCAAGCTAATGCAGCTTAATCTTATAGGTGGAGAGCTCCATGGGCTCTAGGCTGATGGTGGAGCTGTTGGAGACCGGAGTACCCGCATACATCAATGTCAAGGACATGGGCTGCAACGAATGCAGATCCAAACCCCGAAAGAGTCCAGACACCGTCAACTGGAAACATAGAAGCATATAAAGGTCATAACTCATTTATTAAATCAACACAGATTATCACATACTAGAAAACACAGGAGCTGAGCCTATTGGATTTTTATTATAATTTATATAATTTTAATCTATCCATTTGCTAAACAAATATGTCCTGCTGAAATGTTCTATAAAAGCAATATAATATTTAATCCCAAACCAGCAACGTTAACCTCTAATGTTGGTTAGTTAATTGAATTTTATTAGAGGTGTATTTCATATTTAATTTTTTTTATTAACCTCCTATACGTTAGACAAAGCAGGTAAATGGATCAGTTTGATAAAGCAACTACAGAAGTCAGAAAATAAGAGGATTTGTAAATATTACAGTTGATATCAAACAACACTAGTCCACTAAAGAGGCTTTTTTTTCTGTTTGCAGTAATAAATAAACTCTTCAGTCGATGTCTTAGCTATAACCATGCTCAGCCAAGTGGGCCGTCCCTTTTCCAACATTCACTGATCAAGGTCTGCACAAGGAATAAAGCCTTGTGCATTATTTATGAATATACACAAACAATTCTATTATTCTGTTTTTGAACAGCCAGATATGACTCAGATTACAAGAACTGTCTGCACAGTCAATGTATAGCATCAACTGACTGAGAAAAAAATAAGTTACTGCACAGTGCTTAAGACGCAGTAACAGAACTAGATCAAATGTTAAAAATGATATTTATTTGCATGGTTTGATCATTTTAATAACATCACATCTAAGCTGTTATTTCAAAGCGAGGCTGCAGCGTGCTAAATGAACAGGAGTCAACATCTGTGGTGCACAGATGTGTAAAAAATGGGAACATCTTAAAAAATGATGTAGAACTAATACAAAATGGTACATTAATAAAACAGCTGATGTATAAGCAGTAAGCCAATGATGTGTGCAGAGTGCAAGCTGCCCTTGTTGGCTGGATGAGCCATAGAATTCGTGAAGGATTAGGTGAATTGTCAGAAAACTCGAATAGAACACGCACAACAAGTCTGAGAATGTGCACAAACATCTAGACGTGAAACCTATTATGTGGTAGACATGGTCTATTTTGTCGAAGTGCCGTGAAACGCAGTCTGTTAAAAATATAGTAGAGGAACAAAACGGAAGAGACACACAAAATTGACACACACGTAATTGCAGATTGTACAGGAAGAACGGTTTGTCCACACATCGTATGGTGCACAGATTTTGGGGTAAAGACTGACCTTGCCCTGAGTGGTGGTGCAGTTGAAACCAGGGTTCTTGAGCTCCAGGCCACAATCCAGACCTAGACGATGCAGCAGGAGGGCCGTGTGGGGAGACGGAGTATTAGCATCCTGTAAACAACACACAATTCCAAAATTGTTACAGAGCTGCTTGTGATACAGCAAACCACTGGTGAGACATTAGTTTATATTAAAGCTTAATCCTGGTTTAAATCCTAATGCCATTAAAGTCAAGGGGCTGACACTGACATTTATAAACCTTTAATTACCTATGAAGCAACAGAATAATCATGCATATTTCTATACAAGTCCTTGTTCTGAAAAGACCATTCATGCCTAATGCCCATAAACCTGGTGAACTCAAGTCTGAGTGAAGAGGTCATCACCTGGCCTTGGATGCTTCTGAGATTAAGTAAATGGAAGTCACATGGCAATGGTGCAGTAAGAGGTGAGAAGGTGTGGATTCGAGGAACTCCTTCCTTTTTTAGATTGACTGGCAGAGCCAACACATCATGGTTCAAGATAAATGAGGTGATGTGGCTCAGCAAAGAAGGAAAGCTGACTGATCCACGTTCAACAACCTGTGGGAACACAACTTCATTAAAATGTATTAACTGAGTCAATTTAAATAAGCTCCTCAATTATACAGACTAAACAAGAGGAAAGTCATTGCACAGTACTTTCAAAGAAGAACCCTAATACAGACAATCATCAGCAACATCTAATAATTAAACACAAATAATGTTGTGGATCAAATGTCCAGTTGCTTTACGACTCCTAGTTCTAATTAGTGTATCTAAAGGGAAAGTAAAAAAAGACATGACATGATCAACAATTCAGAAACACAGAGCAGGGAAGATAACGATCAGAAAACCGAGATCTACTTATTCAGCTAAAGCTAGAAAGTTTACAGCCAGGAACTCGGCTTCTGCAGAAGCAACATTACCTCTTTTTTGCTGTTTCCTAAAACATGGGCGATGATTTTATTTATGATGTGGCTGACTTTGGCATAAGAGCCCTCAGGCTGCATGCAGTAAGGAGGAAGCAGGAACAAGGATTGAGTGAAAGCAGAAACATGACAGGAAAAATGTGATATAGAGAAAATGAGGGAAATTACATGAAATGAGAGCTTACAGAGCAGGCAGACCTGAGTAATGGCAATTCTGATCAGAGGAGAGGATTCCTTCCACATTACAGATTCCAAGAAAGCCTTTATTGAACTTTTGTTAACTGAGATTAAAAGAACTGATTGGTTTTTTAAGATTATTTTATTTGGTTATATTATTTAGATGCACAAAGCCCTGGGGCGATATAATCAGCCAATGAGAATGAAGTGAAGGCATAATATATAAACAAAAAAGAAATCAAATGCAAAAAGGATTCTGTTTAATCATAATGCATGTTATAATTGTGTAGTTCATTCACTAGGTGGCACACTTCACCACCGTTTATAGAGCAGACCACCCAACAGCAACCCACACCCATCAATGTTTATTATGGCACATTGTCAAATGATCTCTAATATTGATAATATTGTGATTATGATCTGTTATTCTGGTGAAGCCACCTTAAACATCAAATTTTAATTCCTTAAACATCAAAATCACAAAAACATTAAATATTATATGCTGTTAGATGATTTTGCTGTCTGCATTCAAAAATGGTATCAGATGTTTAGAAGTTGAAAGAACATGGAAAGTAAGTTTAAATATTTTACTTAGCAGTTTACAAAAAAGAAAACATAAAAAAACAGAACATTTCTCTGCATGGCAGTGATTAACCAGCAGGACATCTGTGTATCCTTAGTTACAAGGAAACAATGCCATCTAATGGCTGCATCTGATTCCACTTACCATGGCACTGCTGGTTCTCCTCTCCAACAGCAGCCGAAAGCGATTTGCCGTCTTCTTGTTGTCTTTTAGACCCTGTCCCAGACCTCTGTTATCATCCTGCATCAGTCTACGGTCCAGAATGACCTCCAACTGACCTGTATGGAAATCCAAGTGAAAGATTATCTCTTTACATCCTGCCATGCAAAATGTGAGGAAACAGACAGGTTATCCTTCCTCTTGTTTTTCTTGTAGGATACTGACCGCTGGCGAGGCTAGTGACCCCCAGAGCCTGGGCTGTGTGCAGGGTAAGGCGATCCTGGTTGTCCTGGATGTAGGCCATAGTGGGCATGGGGTAGAAATTGGCTTGTAGCGGCAACTTCTGAAAATATCTGCGCTGCTGGATCTGAGTGTGAGGGATCAATGCAGATCAAGTAACAAGTAAACAGCATTTCTGATCTTTAAATTCAGTAAACACAGCACTGCATGAAAAATGGAACTGAGTCAGGAGTTCATATTTTAATGTTTCGAGGTTTTGAAGACAAGGGGCAAAGTGTGCTTAAATGTGTGTCCTGTCTGCTTTTTGTAAATAAATTAAAGCAATCATGTAAGAGGTAATAGCTTATAGTATTATATAGAAATAAATAACTGAACCTGGTGATGGTATTACTAAAAAATAGAAATGTACAGCTTTCATACAAATTTTATGTAAATAGACAGAACATTCAAAATGACTTCTAATTCACAATTTTGCAGTGTGTGTGTGTATTATTACATTTACTTTCCAGTTGGGCATTTAGCAGATGCTTTCATCCAATGCAACTTGTTTGTGGGTTTATACAGCACCCCTAGAGCTATGAGGGTTAAGGACGTTGCTCAATGACCCACAATGGTAATGTCAGTAGACCTGGGACACCCTAACCACTGACCATGCCCTAATTATGTACAAGTACTTCAGTAAACATCCTTAGTTACTTTTCAGCACTGAAAGTCGCTCTAGGAATAAGCTTTTCATGAATATTCAAACATGTAGCATAGGAAGGGCCTACGGTTAGACTTTGTTTAAACAGTGCTCACTGTTGAGTAAATAATCTTCTTTACAGCAGGTTTTACAGCATCGCTGTGTAACAGCACCTTGTGTATACATAAAGAGGATTAGAGGGATTTGAGAAAGGTATGCAGACAGACTAACCTGAAAGCCGTTGAGGTCGGTATAAAATGTGCCTTCACTCTTGATATCCGTGACCAATCGCATGGCCAGCTCTTTGTTATTTTGATCCCTGATGTCCACCGTAGTGGTGATGTCCAAAGACAGCCCGTCAATACCTGTGTAATTAACAGGCACAATTTTAAATACGTCACATAGCAAAGGGGTATTCTTGGAAGTGTGTATGAGGGATGACGTCATACCTGGGATATTATGTATGCGGACTGTCTGCTGGAAGTGCTGATAATAAGTGACCACCTCAGAAAATAAGGGACCCTCCACAATGCGCACAATTGGAGGGTCTTTCTGGATATAAGGCTGAGAAATTCATAATGGGGTTAAATCTACATCCACTTATTGAGCTCTTAATAAATCAGTATCTTTAGAATGTGATTGATACCTTGGCATCGCCATCTGGTAAAAAGAGGTAAGCACCACTCTTATCCTTAGACGCCCGAGTTCCATAAGTGAGAAACTGGACCTGCACCTTCACCTCCTGAGGGTCATCCTTACGACGGATACTCTGTTACACACACACAGCAGAAACAGTGTTACAGATTTATATATATATATATATATATATATTACAATATACAAATTAATCAATGTATATTTGCAAAAAGATGCATCGAAACGTGCTATTAAAATTGCAGTTTATAAAAAGTCATTGCAAATTCTGGCAGCATCACCAAAAAGCATGAAAATGTTATAAGATTCGAGCATGTGGTTATTCCATCATAAATATTCGAGCATGTGGTTATTCCATCATAAATATTATGTTATATTTGTCTAATTTATAAGTGCCTCTTTGATATAATTGTAAATAAGATGACTGAAATGATCCAAATCAATGTCAAACTGGCCAAAACACTTTATTTCAGTGGGGGTTGAATAAATTTGATCACAACTGTACATTACACACTAAAAAACACACCACTTTACCTTTAGCTTATTTTATACAATTTGGGGTGTTATCTACTAGAGAGAGTCATTGGCAAGTTGACAGGTGGAACTCTGCCAGTCCAAGAGCAGGTGGCTGGATATAAAATTTGTAGAGAATATTATTGTTGTATCTAATGTAAGTTGTTCTGCTTTTAAAAGCACTGGTGTTATAATGGATATAGTCGATCAGAGCGTTTATGAACTCTTTTTTTTTTTTGCGCGCGTGTGTACATATCATATTTGTGTACGTAGTCATTGGGGGAAAAAAAACAGAAATTACTTTGAACCGTTTTCTTTCCTCCCTGCTCATTTGTAGCTTTTAATGTCTGCAATTTTTACCACTTGATCTTGTTGTTGTTGACTCTCTAATGATCTTTAAAGTTTTACAGATGTAAGTAACTGCTGTGTTTTTCTTGTCAACGATTATATTTTAATTCCAGTTACTCAACATGCAACTCTCTTCCAGCTGGCCCTACTGTATAAGAATAGAAAAGACCACAGCAGTAAGTTTTTTTTTTCCTTGTGAAAATAAATATTTCTTCAGTAACACACTAAGCAGGATGCTGTGGGCCTTTGTTGGAATTTAAAAAGCACTTGAATGCAACAGCCTTTTCATGGATATATGTTTGCATAAATGCATATTTGCATGGATTTGAGTCCTTTAAATGAGGATATTAACCAGTGTTCTATGGAAATGATTTGGTTTAAAACATTTTTACAGGGAACTAAATCTAACAGCTGGAACTGGAGTCATTCAGGTATATGGCAATATTTTAATGTTAACACTGTGTATGATTAAGGACTGACTCTTTGCTCACCTCTAGTAGTCCTGTGGTTCCAGAAAATCCCAATGTGAGGGACTGGCTCTGGATGTAGAAGGGCAACGAATCGGTCATTTGAGAGCGCACAGGAAGAGGATCGAAGTGGCGTATGCCTTCACCCTGCCCCGGAATCCTTAATAGTGTATCAGAGCGCAAGGTCATAGGTGAGTTAACGGAGTCGTACAAATGGAATACTGCCAGTCCAAGAGCAGGGAGGCGGGCCATGAAAGAAACCTGCACAGGACGAGGCAAAACAGAACAGCATGTAAATTTGAATTTGTTTATTGTGTTGTGCCAACACAAATAAAAATAACCTCGGTGCACTTCAGTTTGTTTTGACTTAATGTTGGGTCCAGGATCAAAGCACAGAAAAATAGATTTTTCTACAACAATCGCTGAGTTTTGTAACAATAAATTCAAGTTTGCAACTTTAAAAGTAAGATCGCTTGTCTAGGAACAATGCTCGAAAACGATGTATTTTCAAAAACTTGAATTGCTCAAATCGGAAATCACAAAACAGCTGTAGAACCATAAGGAAAAACACTTCAGAGTAAATTTTGTGATTAAGCCACCGTGAACATGTCAATGTTGCAAACAACAGGTTTTACAGTCAGTCTTAAGTTCCTCTTTTCTCCCGTTTGAGGCAGATGCAAATCATTAACCATTAATCAGTTATGGCTTATTACTACTAGAGTCTGATGAGTTGCTTCAATAAAACAAGATGTCTTCATTTTGAACAAATGTTTTAAAAGTTCCTAGCTTTTGTATTATATCAGTAGCATGTTGATTCAGGTAAGCGAGTAAAAAATGAGACCCAAATGAATCTGAAAAAAGCGCCTTGGTTTAGAAAAAAAACACTAATGTTTCCAAACTAAATACATTTGATGACTATAATTTGTCACACACCTGGTAAACCTCTCCACTCATTTCCAGAGCTGTGCTCCACTGTGCGCTCAGCTGCACCGGTAGAGTTTGGCCATCCTCAGTGAGCACTCGAACACGTGCCGAGTTCACCAGGACTGTGACCACACACAGACGCTCCTGCGCCAATGGATTAAACAGAACCAGGTACCTAAACAAGAGCAGCATTCAGTTTTAAACAGAGAAAGTTTTATATATTAAAAAAAAAAAAAAAAAAAAAAAAAACTATTGCTAAAACAAAAACAAAAAAAGCCTAAAGGAAAGTTTGGAACATGATGAACATGATTATCACTACATAGCAACACCCTCTTTCAAATATTCCTCAGCTTGTAAATGCTTTTTGTGTTCTGGTAAGTCTTTTTCATTGGAAGAATCTTCTATTGTTGTGAAGTCTTGCATGCAATGTTCATTTAGAGGTTTTGCCTCAATATTTCTATAATATTTTACTTCCAGTTTTACAGTCTCTTTACCTCACAGCTTTTAAGGTAGTTCATGGTGGATTATAAAGTGCATTTAGAATTATTATCCTGTTGTAGAAAAGTATCCATATTTCCTTTTAAGGACATTTGCTTCTAGAATTTGCAGGCATTTTAATAAACCCATTCGTTAGTTCAATTTTAAAAAAGAATTATATTTTGATTAGCTACAAATTCTGTGTTTATTAATTCTCAATTTAATTAATTAATTTAAAATAGCTCATTGAAAGAAGTACTATTTGGGTACTTAAACCTTTAGTCTAAAATAATTATAAACTCAGAAATTATGTATTTATTTATTTTAAAGGACTTTCTGTTTTCCCTCCACAGTTAAGGATCAGTAACATACTGAAATAAAAACACATCCTCTTATTCTTTTTTCTTTTAGTTCCTTCACAGTGTTTGTGTGAAGTTAAACAACCAGGAAGCTTTATTTTAGCATAAGCCAAGTTTAATCACGTGCTTTATTGGAAAAGGGAATTCACACTGCGATGTGCTACAAGCTGTGACACACCTGACTGCGTAATTATATGCAGACCTGTGCAGGCTGGTGTTGAGGATGTGTTTACTGAAATCTTATTTCGAGACAGCCAAGTCAAAAATTAATAAAAAAAATAAAACCAACCATTCATCAAACATAACAACATCTTACAATCCAGGAAACACATTTGTGAAATTAGTTTATGTCAAAAGTATCACCATTGTGATCATTGAATCTTACATTCATATCATTTTTATAACATTAGAAATTAATGAAGATGAAGATTACCTAGGCGAGGACTCCAATTCTATTACTGTACGCTGGGGAAGGGAGTCTTGTGTGGCACGCCGGTCATCCTACATACACATGTGACAAGTGAGGTGCTAGGCAATTTTCAAAGCAACATTATGCAATCATTTTATCATGTCGATAATCAATCACATACTTTTTGACCAAATTTAATTACATCTTGACAAATAACTAAAGCAACATTATGTAATGTGATATTAATCTAAACAAACCAGGTTCATGTTAATTATTTAATTACCATCAACCAGTTCTCTCGCTTACCGTTTCTAGGAAGGGCTCCGTCTCAGAAAAGAGGTAAACATCTTTATTCTTAATTATGAGGAAATGCGCTGCATTAATGATCACTTTCTTCAAACCAACTAGGGAGCGTAATAACCTGCAGAAGCACATAAACGAAACAAACATTTGCACCAAACTGTCACATTATTTAAAAGTTGTAAACCTAAAACTTTAGGTTTACATCTTGCATTCTTTATTATTTGCATTTCTCTTATACAAATTACATGAATTAACCTGACCTGGTGCCATAGTCGATAGCTACAACCTCCTTAGCAGTGCCTGTGATGGCATCGTGATGCTGAAAGAGACCAATCTGGCGTCTGGCGTCCGTCAGGAGAAAGTAGTCTGATAAAGGAAAGCGCTTCTCTATTCCCGCATGGCGAGCGTGGGCCACGGCCAAACTATAGAGAATCTCAGCACTCCTGAAACACAACACAGGCACAGAGACCTTATAAAAAAAACCAGGAACAACAAGCGTTCTATAGATATAGCTCACTGTGAGTCATAAGACTAAATGGGTAAAGAAATAAATTCTTTTTTTCATCTACATCAAGGACCAACATTTTATCCCGTTGATAAATAGCATCAGTCAAACTGCTTTTGGCTGTAAAATGCCACATACACTTCGAACAAAAAGTGCCAACCAGCATATATATTAAGACTGATATTAAGACGAAAAATGAATAAATAAATAAATAATAGTTATCCCCAAAGGTGCATTATGCATTGTACCCAACAATAGTTGTGAGACAGAAAAAACATGTTTAAAGCCATCTGGTAAAACATATTCATCCCTGCCAACAAATAAAACTGCTGCCAAATTAGTAATTAAGTTACAAAATTTAATAAACATTTGTAGACTTCTTTACTGTTGTGTTAAAATTTGGCAAACATAGCTTTCTTAACCAAAACAGAAACCCACAGAGATGATCACATCTTCAAACAATGCTTAGTAGTACCAGTTTCTAACTTCAGCTATAAAGTGTGTGAACAAACCTTAAATGGGACTCAAGGATGCGGTCTAGGTTTTTGTAGAATGGCCGAGAGGTGTAATAACCACTCCAGTAGTGATCCTCTCGATCAGCATAAGCGAAGAAATCTCCACTTAGGACAGGAAACCCCGGTGGTTTTGCCCCCTGAGCCACCTTACTGGTTTTATAGAGTGCGTTGAAGTAGTCGGTCAGTGTGCCAAACTGTGCCTTAAAACAAAAAATATTGACTAATATTTAATAATTGACTAACTAAGGTCACAATTTTCATGAAATGTTAGTATAAATACAGTCTGATGTACAAACCCTGATACCATAGTTATACTATAGTATACCATAAGGATACTTTACTACATTACACTTTCATAAATAAATGCATGGTCAAGCTGTATTTTTAAGGAAATTATTTGTCTAGACTTAACCACCTTCTTCAGATCAAAAGCCAGTCTACTGTTTCCGACAATAACAATAGCTTAAGAGAGGGAAAAAAACTGTTTGGGTGGTAAATATGAAGTGAGAAAGATGAGAACTTCAGTTATTGACCGTTTTTTGTTGATTAGGTTTAACGCCATGGTAACCCTGGGGTTTTTCAGGGCATGCGGTGGTAAAGATAAGCTCATTTTGGAGATTATTGTATATTGGTCTGCTTTTGGCTCAACTCCAATACTCCTGTACAATAAGGGAATTCAATCTCACAGCTGATAAAACTTTCAGTACAGATCTGATCTTATGAAGGGCGAGTGTTTGCTTTATTGTGCCTCGATATTCTAGTCTTTTTATGCCAAACATTTGTACACTTTATCAATGTGTGCTTGACAGGTAGAGGGACATGGAAGTGTTAGCAAAAGGGTATGTTCTTATAATTGGCTGTGTCCTAATTAGCTGTGGCTAAGTATGTCAGTAGGGTGTATCCTAGACTTTTACAAATGACTCCTGTTTAAAACAACCGAGCTCCTCCAGGTAAAAGAGATCAAGTACAGACCAATCTCCATATAACATGGACCTCAAACCAACTCTGGTCTGCTCTTAGTAGTAGAATGACGGTCCTTACCTGCACATGCATTTCTGGATGAGAGTTCATGTAGTCAAAAAGCTTCTGATAGTTTATATATTGCTGGTCCCACTCCTGGGTTTTATCGTAACGGAAGTCATCTCCCAATGGCACCAGTAAGACCTTACTACGAAAAAGCTTAGACTTCTTACGATACTGATCTAGAAGTGTTTCAGCCCTAAGATACAAACAAGAAACAAAAAAAAACCTGTCTGTAGCACTAAAACAGTGAATATTACAAAAACATGATAGTAAGTCAATTTGCACACTGATTCTATAAAAGTAAATCTAGAATCATTGCGCATTTAAAGACAGCAGCAGGCTTTAATGAGATATTACGATTTTTTGCTAAACTAAACAAACTGAGAAGATCAGAAACCACTCAAAATCCAACTCTACTACAGACTTACCTCTCAGCCACATTAGCATCTGTGATGGGACGAGGAGGAACCTTCCAGGGGCAGTTTATCCTGTTGCCTGGCAGCCTTTTGAAGTCAAACTGGCAGCAGATCTTTGGGTCAGGACCACATGTGTGAGGCACATCATAGCTGTAGAAGGGCATCATGTGGCAGAACATGTCTGTGCCTGACTCAGGATCTGTTTTAGAAAAAATAAGTTTATAAATCCAATGTTGAATGTATAGTCCCCAATTATATAATCATGATTGTTATGATCATTTGAAATAGGATAATGAGATATATACATATTTTATAAAGCTGAATACATTTATCAGTGTAATATCTACCCACAGTTCCAAATCGTTTAACTAGATTTCTATGAAAGCTGTGTTCCAGTGAAATCAATCTGAATTTCCTTTAACTGTTGTAAAGCTCAAACGTTTGTATGAGTAACTATAGAGCCAGTTTATTATTTTGTAAACATTGCAATGTTTTTATCACCATCATACAGATCTGCTTAGGTACAACAAAAACATTTTTCTTTGGAATATTGCAGCTTATTTAGACTAACTGTATATTTATATCTGCACAAGGTTTCAAATACCAATCTATTAAAATAGCTATTAAAAGCTTTATTACCACTTTATTACCAGTAAAATACACTCTCTGTACTGTTTTACTACAAGTTCCCTAGACATGAGGGGGGTATTAAAAAGCTCACCCCAAGCTTGTCTCCACATAAACTCCAAGCTGCGTGTAGCAGAAAAATGCTTTTTAATAGAGTAGTGAACTCTCTGAATCAGCATGCTGGTCAGGTTAGCTCTCTTCAGTAAGTAAGGCATGGTGGCACTGTGGCCAAAAGGGTCAATAGCCCACCCCGAACGAGGAATCACTCCTAAACAGACAAATGATCGTGAGTTCACAAAACAGGTTTAGAGCACAAAGGAGTAAAAAACAGCAAATGCATACCACAGAAAACTTGCATACTCTGGCTTTACATAAGCAGATGTGTGTGCATATAACAATGTTCCAGTTTTGTTATATTTCATAAGCATACCCAGATTTTTTTCCAGCCACTGATGGCCTTCAATAAGCTGGTCAATCATAGCAAAATAGTGTGCATTGGCTTCATCGGTCATCACCCAGCCTCCTGTCACGATCTCCATTTGCCCTCCAAGAATCAGGCTGAAAAAAAAACACATTTGATTAGGCTCTGAGCAAAGTTACATTTTAAGTAATCATATATATAACAATGGGGGCGGCACGGTGGCTTAGTGGTTAGCACGTTCGCCTCTCAGCACTAGGGATTCCCGGTTCGAATCCCCATCTGGTTGGAGTTTCCATGTTCTCCCCGTGTCCATGTGGGTTACCTCCGGGTTCTCCGGTTTCCTCCCACAGTCCAAAAACATGGATCAATTCAACTGAGTTCTCCAAATTGCCCCTATAGAGTGTGTTTGTGTGAGTGAGTGTGTGCCCAGCGATAGATTGGCGCCCTGTCCTGGGTGTATCTGCCCAGCGCCCGAGGCCTTCTCCCCTGGATGGGCATGGGGAACCCCACCGCGACCCTAATATAGGATAAAGCGAAAGATAATGAATGAATGAATATATATAACAATGGATGAGAGTACACCCATCACTTAAATATCCTAAACTGTTTTATATCTTAACCAGCAAAGTATTTGCTCTTATAACTATTGTTAAATTAGTTCTATTATAATTGCATAGATCCATTAATCTATTATAATTTTAAATATAACATGGTTATAATGCTCTGTAAAGAGCAGAACTTTGGACCAGTATGCTGTGTCTAATTGTGAGACTTCATTACCAGACACAAAGAAAATTTGTGACCAGCTGTAATACAGATGCAGCAGTAATCAGGAAGTTACAGAATGAGCCACATCACAAATCAGCTGCAGCTGGCGTTCTCTTAAAATCATGCCATAGACAGTGCACTGTTTCAACAGTGTAGTTCTAAAAAAAAAGTGGATGTGCACGTACTTTAGAAAGGACAATCAACTGAATCGATTTGAAACATCTGTGCCAATGTTTCTGAAGTATAAAAAATAGAAAACGGTCATCTAGGAGATACTTTAATTTTTTAAATGGAAGGTACTACATGTCCATTAAAGAGCTTATAAAGGATAAAAGTAAGAGCGCCCTGACAGACACTCAAAACCAGGCCAAATGATGCCAGTTTTCCTGGCGCATCAATATTTAAATTTTTGTTTGTCTAAGCAGAGCAAAATAAAACACATGCAAACATCCCTGAGGCTAAGCCTGTGTTGGTACCAAGACATGTGCTGCACATCCTCATGGGTTGAACTATTCTTGAGCTTCTAAAACAAAACAGTACTTTATTCAAAAAAATCACCGCATAAGACACTTACTTGCGCATAGTCTGCTGTTTGTAGGAATCCACACTTTCCCACCATTTAACAAAGTAGGAGATCTCAGACCAGATGAACTTCCTGCGTGGGTCCTCTACAAGCTTAGTCACCATGTTATTAAGGATGTGTTGGGTCTGGTCACTGTAGTATTTGTCAAATGTTTTCACCCAACCTGGTAGTGGAAGAAAACACAATTGTCGCTAACGGTTTTACAGGAAAGTTAAAATGCAAGACCCAACCATAAGCTGAAGCTTAATAAGAGGGTCCTTCTGAAAATTGTAATATTTTAAAATGTGCTAGAACATACTGTATGTATGTAAAGCAAATGAACCAGTGCCGTGTCCTTTAAAATACATTTCTACATTAGACCTTGAAAATAATAATGTGTTTTTGCAATATATAATGAATTTTCTGACAGGGCATTGTACTTTACACTTTACTGTCCCCAGAAACATATTGCAATGTCTGCTGTAGTTAAAATGAGAGTTAAAAGGTTCAAGCTTCTCCATCAGCATAATGTAACAGCAAGGCAGAACTGTTCATGTGTGACAGGAGCATGCAGCTCTGCTGAACCCCATTTCAGTGACATGCTGTGCTTTGAATGCAAACTACTTCATTATAGACTGAACAGGCAGGAAAAGTTCCACTGTGAGGATCAAAGTCCAGTTCAGACTTCTAGGTTTACTTACTGAACATGTGTAGGTTTGGGAGATAAGAAAAGGCCATGAGACATTTTCAATGAGCTAAAAAAGATTCTTCACTCTAGGTGTATGGAAAGGTATTTCAAATTCATTTCACATTGACCAGAGGCTGAAGTGCACCTCATTACATTTCAGTTTCGCCTCAAAGCTTATATTCACTCCCACTTTGAGTCCACCATAGTACTGTCTGACCTACTTAGCTACAGCACACTGCAGTGCATCACCTGTGTGGAGAATTTAGTAAGGAAATTGTCATAAAAGAGAAATAACCGATTCAGACTACAATAAGTAACTTAAAACATACACACGACACAGTTTGTGGGCTGAATAATATTACAAGTCATAATATGTCCCCATTACCATCTCATTTTGACCACTTTTAGCTGAGTATTCAGTAATGCATGGCATTAATCTTGCTGCTAGGACATTGCATTGATACACAGAGACTCATAAAAATGAGAAGTGATAAAGCACAAGTTAAAAAAAGAATCTTCTAATAAAATGAGGAGCCACAAAAAACTATAAACAAATGAGTCAACTTCATAAATGACTTGGATTCAGAGACATTAATAATTAAACTTAATGTGACAAATCTGCATTGCATGTTAACACTAGTTCCTGAATTAATTCCAAAGCAGTACAGGCTTCCACATTCCCATTTATCATTAACGTATGAGCACAAGCAGCTGCTTGTTTTATAAGCATTCCCAAAGGTCAGTGTATCCTGTGCAAATGGCTGGCATGTTAAATACATTCCCAGATAAACAACCAGCTGTGTTACCCACCTGGGTCATTGTGAGAGTGAGGCACTACGAACACCTGCAGGGGTTCCTTGTCCCACTCGTTGCGTTCATATGTGATATCAAAACCCTGCTTCCACACGCCTCCATCCACATTATCAAACCTCAGCAGGGAGTAAATGTCCAGCATCTACACTCGAGAACACACAGATGCAACTTTTAGAATAATTTATAAATGAATAAATAAATAAAGAATCTGAAGAAATGTTAACGTGGCTAATTAGCATATAACCTCAGAGTTAAAAAACTGCCAGGATTCTACAAATTCCAAAGCATTCAGCAAAGACAGCAAAAAACTAGTTCTGTGACCAAAGTATCAAGATCTGACTTTATCTCAGCATCTGGGTTTTTTGGCACAATTTTACTTAAAGCATGTAGCATCTTATTCCACATGATCAGAAAGTGTGTTGCAGTGCAGTACTGATGCCAACGCTCACCCTGGCTCATTCAGGCTGCACACCAACCATTGGAGGAACCATCCGCGGATACACTCGTTGTCCTTGAGAGTTAACCTTCTGCAAAGTCCCAATCAGAAACCTGTGCTTAGAGAACTCACCTGCAGGTCATCTGGGCTGCGGGGTCCCGGTGCAAACTGGCAGTCTTGGGGTTTGACGAGAGAAAAGATGGTCTGCCATCAAAGGGCAGCACCCAGGAGCCATTGGCACTGCGGAAAGGAAGGTGGCCACTGGGAGAGATGGCACCAGTGTCTGTAAGCTCTAACACAGAGTCTTTAATGTGGCTGATGATCTGATGGTTTTCCTCCAGCAGCTGCTCCAGCTGCTCAATACGGTTCTGCAACAGTGAGATCTGGCTCTGAAATTGAAAAGGAATCAGGAAGGGAAAGGGTAAACTACCACCACATTTCTATGACAGCACAGGTTCTCTACACTTACACATGCTGGGGGAGAAGCAGAGGATGTGCTGTGCTGCAAGCTGCATTCTGAATTGCTCCCTATTACAAATGTAGCACACTAAATAGTATGTCAGAACTCTGTAGAGTTGTTTGAAGTATCATTTGTGATTATGGAACTGTAACTACATGGGTTCTAGAATGGCTCAATACTGGTTAGAAATAAAAATCCACTTAAGATATTAAAAGGTCAACTTATCTTTCACTTGTTTCCATTAGGGGTTGCTACAGTGAAGGAGATCTGCATATTTGACTAGGCAGTTTCACACCGGATGCCCTTCATGACACAGTCCTCCTAGTTACACAGGCTTGGGACCGGCATGGCAAGGGCACTGATGAATTTAGCGTCTCCACTTCAACTATCAGAATATCAATGGATGTAGGAGGTAAACCCATAGGGTGCAGTGAGTCCATGCAGACTCAATCACGTCCCTGTGTTCCCCCACTGGGAATCAAACCCGAAACCTAATTCCTCTGAGGTGGATGTGCTAACTACTGCACCACCATGTAGCCCAGCTTGCTGTACAATAGACATTGCTCATTTTAAATTATTTGACACTTACATTTCGCTTAGTTGTAGTTACATGACAACCTCAAATTTGTTTAGATGAAACTGAAAAACTGACAGAATGATGCATCTATTCAAATACGTAGGCGACTTTATTAAGGGACTAAACACCGTGCACAAAAACTGAGCTTTAGTAACCAATTTATGCAAAACACCACGGTGCCCTGTATATGATGGTTATTGGCCTGATGCAAGTATTTAATTAGTTTAGTTTCTGCCAATATACTATTCAAATAAAGTGATGCTAAATGTAGCCATCCAGGCAAATTTAGACCCAAAATATGTTAATAAATTAATTAATTAATTAAAGAAACTGGATAATCGGAGTTGTTTGACTCACTAAGAAAACAAGAGAAAATTTGAAACGGAGTTAACACCATGCTGATTACACCACCTCAAGTTCTTGGGAACTAGAATATTTTGATAATGTGGGTGGAGTGTAAAGAGAGGTGCACTTGTGACTCATCTAACTAATTTTATGTTCACAGGAACAGAACAAATCAAATACCTGGAGAATTCAAGCTGACTAAGCTGCAGAGACACTGATGTATTATATCTAAACTTATCTCCTCAGGTAAGCAGTATATCCACTTTACACAAAGTCCTTTAACCTACAATTATATGATATGATTCACACCACACCCTTTTAGGTACATGCCTGTTAATTTACATCACATTTAACATAAATAATATAAATCATACAGTACAGTATACAGATGAAATGTCACATGCAAACACAGCACAACACACAATCTACACCCATCAGATATGCATACGTCATTTCCTGTCTTAGCACTCTTACCCTAGGGAAGTTCCCTCCATTCTGTGCCCTGTTTGGGTCATGTTGGACACGATCCAGCATCAGATAAAGAGAGAACACGGCCACACAGAAGATTGCCCCACCGCACACAGTCACCTGTTTTTTCAGCTTCATTCTCAGCCAGTACCTATTCACTTCATGAAATACAATCCGAAATCTTTAAAAGTCCAAAGGCCCCAGAAGGTCCAGAGGTCGGGCTTTGTCAGCAGGGTCTCATGTCCTCCCACGCACTGCCATAGAGTCGCAGTCTATACAGCATGGGTTAAACAAGCTGCTTAATAAAATAAGGTCGGCTACAAACAGCGCACTGCTAATTCTAGCTTTTTCAAATGTTGTCCCTATTATTAACAAGCCCAAGCCACAAAGGCTGGGAATGAATTGATAAATGAAAGGGAAACCAGAGAAGGGGCTTACTGTGACTGTAAAGCCTGTGTTTGTATAAATATACATTTGTTTTAACTCAAAGAACTAAGGGCCATCCTTTATACACCAGACTGCCTCTTTATTCTAGTGGGCTGCAGAGAGAAAGCCATCACAGTGAAAAGTGGATTTGACGTTGCAGTTCAGAGAATAAACCTGAGTGCACTCCGATCTCTCTTTAGTTTACCTATTTCAAAGCCCACATAAGGCAATACTGGCTTAATATCACTAATCAGTCAAGGCCACAGCACAATGTGGTAAATGTCAAGGACAAAGATTATTGTTTCTTTAATTCTCAAAAATGTCACAATCAGTAAATATTAAGGGACTTGAATTGGCCACGTCTCTTAAACCACCAGCTCCTTGCTTTCTGTCTTAATCAACATCTTTATGTATATTTACAGAACTGACAATCTGTTCCTGGCGTAGTTTCTTCGAGGAAGGTTTCATTCACTTTTACAAATTTCAGTTCAGGATGTCCCTAAAGTGTTACTTCGGGATGTTTGCCACAGATCAGAGGAAGCACCTGTGAAAACAACAAAAAAAATGAATGTGTCTGTGAGTAACCAAAGTTTTGCTTCTCAGTCACACTCTCTTTACAAAAGAAAAAGTTACTATAATATAATGCAGGATCCAGAATGTATTTGCTAGCTGGTTATTGGCTGAAGGTTTTTGTCATGTGTTGAAGTGCAATGTTTTGGCCCAGGTACCATCAACACTACAGTCAGCTCTTATTTTCTTACACTTTTTAATGTCACTTTTGTTTAATGGCCTTATTAACTGCTCTGCTGACACAATGGCTGAATGTCAACCGACTTTATTGTGGGGGAGGGGGAGATAGGGGAAGGGACAGACAAGATAAATTTCCTTAAAACTAATGCAAATGTTGTCCACACACGTATCTCTACAGGTTTTTGACTAGAGACGTTCAAGCTTGCAATACACGACACCCTGTTAGTACTGCTGCTTAAAATGAGATGCATTGATTCAACAACTTTGGTATAACTGTATAAATTAATAGAAATACGAAATGCACAAATGTATCTTTTTTGTGGGACCATTTTGCATTTGAAGATTAAAAAAATAATAATAATTGTTTTATTCATACAGCAAAAGCATAACCACAGCCTTAATGCATTTAGAATATAACCCTAGTCTGTTAGATTTGCCACAAGGCAGTAGCTTTTGAAACATGTTAAACCATTACTGTGGATAATGTGGTTCTGATGAGAAATCTGCACCCAGCAACCAAAAAATTACAGTAAAATCAATTTAAGATGAAAAAAAAACACCTGCAAAAAATTGTTAGCAAAAAGACAAATCTTGACAAGGCTGTTAAAAAAAACAAAGAGGTGATTTTTTCACCTTCAAGGTCAAAGCTTAATATAATTAGGTTATTTATACTACTGTTCAAAAGCAAATGTCCCGTGAACAATGGGTAAAATTTTCTCATACTTTATGCAAATTTAGGAGTTATTTACCTCAACTGACAATGACTTGGAAGGCAAAAAAGGTAGAAAAGGTATCCAAGCTTTTGACATTAAGATTATAAACAGATAAGCGTTTGGTTTTAAAATGAACTTAGTGTGTAATATACAATAAAGTCATTTGGTAAATGCATCTTATAACTGCACTGCAGCTGAGCTCCTCATATACACTCACTGACTCGGATATTATAAGTAGGTGCATCTTTATGTCCATGCACCATTATTACTATTTTATCAGCTATTTATACACGTTGTAGTTCTAAAGTTCTATAGTTCATCTATTTTTCTGCATACTTTGTCATGATTTCCAGAGGATCACCACAGCTCCCACCATGTATTGTTTGGGTGGTGAATGATTCACACTGCAGTGACACTAATGTGGTAATGATTTGATAGTGTGTTGTGCCGGTTTGATTTGATCTGCAAAAGAGTTGTGCAAAGACAGTTGAACTGTCTTTAACGTTAGAACTAGATGTGTTGTAATGTATAGCAATATGGCAGACATGTCTAATAAAGTGCACAGTGAGTGGACACAACATGTCAACATCAAACCGCCGTCCATTTCGCACATCATTTTTACCACCAACTCTGCATATGCAGTTTACATTTTTCAATTATATTTCTATTTCTATATTTTCTACTTGCACATTTTTTCCCCATACACTGTGTAAAATAGTTCATTCATTATCTCCCGCTTTATCCTCTATTAGGGTCGCGGTGGGGTTCCCCATGCCCATCCAGGGGAGAACGTCTCGGGCGCCGGGCATACACACCCAGGACAGGGCGCCAATCCATCGCTGGGCACACACACACTCACACAAACACACTCTACATGGGGCAATTTTTTGGAGAACTCAATTGACTTTATTCATGTTTTTGGACTGTGGGAGGAAACCGGAGAACCCGGAGGAAACCCACACGGAGACGGGGAGAACATGGAAACTCCACCCAGATGGGGATTCGAACCGGGAATCCCTAGCGCTGAGAGGCGAACGTGCTAACCACTAAGCCACCCCTTGTGTAAAATAGTTTTCAGTAAAAATGTAATTTGTATTTTTTATGTTTATAATTAGAACTTAACTTTATTTCTATTCATAAATTGACATTTTATGTCTCAATTTGGTGTTTCTTTCACATATGATTATTGAACTACATTTCATAACTTTACATTTAAATTCATGTATATTAGTTAATTGCATTTTTCACAACAGACTTAATTGTGAAACGACTTGCGTTTACACTTTAAAGGTAAATTAAAACTTTAAAAAATATATTTAATTTGTGATCTTTAACAAAGTATGCAGAGAAATACAGCCAGACGACATTCTATATGTTCTATACGTAAAGCATCTACATATAGAAATGGAACTAATATGATAGAAAATCAGTGTAACATGAAGAGTTGTATTTAATAAAGTGCCTTGTAAGTGAGAGGGAAACTTTAATAATGGTTTAAACAAAACAAATAAAGATTTAAACTTAAGACCGACGACGCCTGAGGTTTCTGGCTGCTGTGTCGCCACTTTAACAACGTCTTCATGCAAATACACAAATAGAGACATTAACATCTCAATAACAATAGAAATGACAGATATAAATAAAATTATGTATAAGATGCGTAAATCAACACCAGTAAAGATTAATAATCTGATCGGTGTAATATATACTAAACTACGTGTTATATATATATATATATATGAAGTATTAAATCTGTTAGATTTAATAATGAAACGTTAATAAAGATGTGGTAATAATAATAATCTTTCTTGCAAGACACAGTCAGAGAGCTCTGTCCTTCGTTTTGTTTATAAGGTTCTATAAACGATGGTAGCTGGAGTTATTAATCCGTGTTTAAATGAATAAACTGAACTCGGATTAAGCCGCAGATCTAAGCGAGGATCAGATAATCCCCATGTTCAGTCCACAGTTCCTGTTAGCTTTCAATTCTGTAGCATTCCTGCTAAATATTCTGCTGGTAATCTCACCTCTTATGTTGGATGGTAGTAACGATTCTTTTCGTTGATCCAGATTATTCTCCCGTTTCGATTAACGCAGAAAAGGCGGCACCATAAACCTGAAGCAGCACACCGTCTGACAATCCACGCAAAACTGTAATCTTTCACTAATCTCATCCGGTGTTGTGAGACACACTGCGCATGCGTCGAACCGTCACCCCCCCCCCCTGACTGAGGTTTAAGCGAATGTCGCAATCGGTCGTCTTCGATGCGCCTGTGCTGTCGCCATCTTACTCAGGGATTCTAAACGAGCAATAACAAATATTTCTTAATTGTTAAGATGATATACGATATTTTGCTGTTACGCGAGTGTTGAGTCACAATGTGTATCTAATGTCTATCTATTTTCATATACCTTTAATTAATCAACGCTTGATAGAACATTGAGATAACTTAAGGAAAACATTATTTTAAATGTACTGTTCTGATTTGGTCTTTGATGGATTAGCAACCATCTTACATTGATTTCCTATCAGTCAAAATAGATGAGCTCATTTTCACATTTTCAAAAAAGTATGATGTGGAAAATGCTAGAGTTCAGCAGTGTTGCTGTACGGTTCTAGGTTAAATATTCCTAAATTATCTTCTTTAAAGTTTGAAATCTGTTAAATGTTAATACCATACAAAAAGTAACTTGAATTTTGGATACCTGGACAACAATTCTCTAACAGAATTAATGTTTTCTCGTTTTGTGAATTGTGGACCCCAACAGATGCAAAAGTATAACACTATATAGGTTCAATTTATTATATTGTGGAGTTATTACAGTTACGCGTGTAAAACAACATTAAATAAAATAAACCGATTATAAATCTTTTTTTCCCAGAAAGTTAACTTTGGGTATAATTAAGCGCATTGGTCCCCCGACCAATATGGCGGTTGCGTTGACGCAAAGCATCTGATAAGAGCAGCCATAATCGCGGCATTAACGTGTACGGTTACGACACAGAGTGGCATTCTGGGATAATGAGTCAAGGCGTCTGCTTTGAGCACCACTACCAAAAGATTGAATATAATGACAGGAAACTAAGTAATTAATAATAATATATTATTATTATTATTATTATTATTATTATTATTATTATTATTATTATTATTATTATTATTGTTGTTATTATTATATATTTATTATTTTATTATTATTATTAATAATAATAATAATAATATTATTATTATTATTAGTAGTAGTAGTAGTAGTAGTAGTAGTATTTAAAAAATTGCATATACTTTGCACACCATATTGTACACAGCCTTGGGTGAATTTGTGTTAATGTTTCAGAGACCTGTATCACAGATCTCCACCACGTTTTTGAATAAAACCACCCAAGCATATTAGTGAATTTGGGTGAAGCAAAACGTGTCTTGGAGAAAAAGCAAAACACGTGTAGTGTACTTAGCTTAAATGCAAAATCTAAATCGTTTTTTCAGTAACAAAAAAAAAACATTTCTGCAGAAAAGGCCAAAGTTATTTCATTATATATATATATATATATATATATATATATATATATATATATATATATATATATATATATATATATATATATATATATTATATAATATATATATATATATATATATATATATATATATATATATATATATATATATATATATATATATATATATTTTTTTTTTTTTTTTTTTTTTTTTTTTTTTTTTTTTTAAATATAATTATCCCCACTATACACTTAATGTATAAATAAATATATTTTATAAAAGTTCAAATACACAAGAGGAAAGTTTTGGAATACATCAGTTTTGTACTTTTCTAAGTACAAAAGTTGTAAGTTCTAAGTTGTAAAGTGATTCAGAATGACATTCTATACTATACATATATTCTTGTTTGACCTGGTGCTTTGTTAATTGAGAAATCTGATAACAACAGCCTAAAAACACAATCACTGTGTCTAAGATACGACTCAGTAACACACACACATTACAAATCAGATCTAATTTCGAATGAACACACTCAACCACGTCATTAAAACCTAAATATACGACACTTTCTGTACATTAGACTGTGATGACTTCACTTCATATTAAAATGATACCACACTTCATACCCCCCCCCCCCCCCCCCGTTACTCCAGTGACAATTCAATTTAAATGTCTTAGTGGCGTAATGAATTACATAGCAAACCTTTGCAAAGAAGCATGTCATTTTAATACAAGCTAATCTAAGAGATCAGTTATAGGACCCCCTTTGTTAAAGTTTAACAAATATATTACATTCTGCTATCATTCACATTTCATTTGCATCCATTCTCTGCCTCACGTGCATATGATTTACATAGCACATGTCTTAAGGCAGTGGAAAAGACAATCTTTATACCTTTACTGATTATCCATTTGTAATGGAACTCCAATCCTTTGTGGGATCCTTTAGGATCTCCACCTTAGCACCAAGCCCACACTCGTATGTGGGAAAGAAGATACTGTCACCCATATAACGAAAAGATAATGAATGAACTAATTGTTCGTTTAAAGCTGTGAATTAGAACAAAGCATAGAATAGAATAGAATAGAATTCAACTTTATTGTCATTGCTCAATATGAACAACGAAATGCAGTTTGCATCCATCCAGAAGTGCTTTAGCAGATATATAAATATATACATTACAAGTGGTAAGTAGAATAACTTGAAAACTTGAAATGAAATATGAATTGCCACAGGTTTTTGTAAGCGATGAAAGGGCGATTTTAGGCTTAAAATGTCTAAGTAATAGCCAATAAGTTTATTTTGCATGGAGCACTTTTACATTGAATTGCTCTAATTTTGTGTCTAATTTGTGAGTGAAGTAAAAATATTTTGACCTCGGGCACAGTGGTTCAGTGGTTTCATGTTTGCCTTTCAGCACTGGGGATCCAGGTTCAAATCATGATCTGAGTGGAGTTTCCATGTTCTCCCCGTGTCATGGGTTTCCTCTGGGTTCTCCGGTTTCCTCCCACAGTTCAAAAACATGGATTCAAGGTAACTTGAATGCTCTAAATTACTCCACATATTGTGTGTGTGTGTGTGTGTGCCCAAAGATAGATTGCCGCCCTGTCCTGGGAGTATCTGCCCAGCGCCCGAACCGTTCTCCTTGGATGGGCATGGAGAACCCATTCGTAACCCGAGTAGAGGATTAAGCAAATGATAATGAATAAAGAAAAGAATATTCTGATCTTTATTAACTCGTTAAAGTTCATTCATTATCTCCCGCTTTATCCTATATTAGGGTCGCGGTGGGGTTCCCCATGCCCATCCAGGGGAGAACGTTTCAGGCGCTGGGCAGATACACCCAGGACAGGGCGCCATCCATCGCTGGGCACACACTCACTCACACAGACACACTCTACATGGGGCAATTTTGAGAATTCAATTGACTTGATCCATGTTTTTGGACTGTGGGAGGAAACCGGAGAACCCGGAG
The DNA here is from genome assembly GCA_019802505.1 of Corydoras sp. C115. Taxonomy (NCBI): domain Eukaryota; kingdom Metazoa; phylum Chordata; class Actinopteri; order Siluriformes; family Callichthyidae; genus Corydoras; species Corydoras sp. C115. Next base: position 1,435,949 of record JAFMOC010000043.1, read on the forward strand.
GAAACCCACGCAGACACGGGGAGAACATGGAAACTCCACCCAGATGGGGATTCGAACCGGGAATCCCTAGCGCTGAGAGGCGAACGTGCCAACCACTAAGCCACCGTGCCACTCTCGTTAAAGTTCATTCATTCATTATCTCCCGCTTTATCCTCTATTAGAGTCGTGGTGGGGTTCCCCATGCCCATCCAGGGGAGAAAGTCTCAGGCGCTGGGCAGATAGACCCAGGACAGGGCGCCAATCCATCACTGGGTACACACTCACTCACACAAACTCACTCTATATGGGGCAATTTAGAGAACTCAATTAACTTGATCCATGTTTTTGGACTGTGGGAGGAAACCGGAGAACCCGGAGGAAACCCACGCAGACATGGGGAGAACATGGAAACTCCACCCAAATGGGGATTCGAACCGGGAAGCCCTAGTGCTGAGAGGAGAACGTGCTAAACCACTAAGCACCGTGCCGCCCTCGTTAAAGTTGTGAAGTCAATTTTTAAATAAAGAAAACATCACTAATAATATATTTGAAGGTAATTTAAAGCATGACCACGTGATTGCTTGACACTCTCTTAAAAATGGGGCAGAAACAAACAGAGCGGAGATCCTGCAGCGTTTATCTGAGATAACAATCTCGTGTGAACGTCCGCGGGTTTGCTCTGAGTGAAGCTTCTGCGGCTCAACCTTTTATGGTTACTGTGAACAGAGACTCAGGGTCCAACTCCACCCAGGAAGAGCCATTCCCACCCGTATTCCCACCTTCTTACTCAGGATTGGATCACTCATTCACGTAAGCCTACGTGTTTCTGAGTAACTCATCCTATTGGCTCATTTCTGGGGTACTGTCGGCCAATAGAGAATCAGGCTGTACAGAATATGGGTGCGAAATCAAACGCAGCCTGGAACGTTTAGAACACTCAAAATTTCTTAAATTAATGTCCAATAAATGACTAATATTGTCGTTTTAAGGCTTGCTGTGAATATAAGATCATACTGTAACGAGCGAAGAAGGTAATGGTGAGTGCATTTAATGAGTTTGTATTGAACTGCAATTCGCATTTTTATTACAACAGATTCTGTTTAAATTTACGGATCTTTCTTCGTTTTATGAGCGTTACGTAAGAAAAAGCGCTTCGTTGTTTAAATCCTTGTGTTAATATCAATCTTTTAACAACGTTGTTGTTAAAGTTATGTTTGTGTAGATGATCAGGTTTATTTAATCATAGATTCTATCACTCAGTCTGTTGTAACTACCTCATCGTAGCTGGCGTTCTTCTGTTGCCATGGCAACAATATGACGCTAAATAAACACCAGAACCAGTCAAAAAGGCGGCATGGTGGCTTAGTGTTTAGCATGTTCTCCTCTCAGCGCTAGGGATTCCCGGTTCGAATCCCCATCTGGGTGGAGTCTCCATGTTCTCCCCGTGTCTGCGTGGGTTTCCTCCGGGTTCTCCGGCTTCCTCCCACAGTCCAAAAACATGGATCAAGTTAATTGAATTCCCAAAAATTGCCCCATATAGAGTGTGTCTGTGTGAGTGAGTGTGTGCCCAGCGATGGATTGGCGCCCTGTCCTGGGTGTATCTGCCCACGCTCTCCCCTGGATGGGCATGGGGAACCCCACTGCGACCCCAATAGAGGATAAAGCGGAAGATAATGAATGAATGAAGGAACAAGTCAAAAATATGGACACACCGCCTTTCCATATAGATGGACTTGTTTTACAATTACAGACTGTCCACCTGTGTTCTTTGTGTTTGTTAGTGCTCTGTTGGTTCTCTGTTCTCTGTTGGTCAGGAGCATCACAGAACCGGTATCATTTGGGTGGTGGATTGTTTATCGTCAGTTCTGCAGTGACACTGATGCAATGATGGGTTTTTAGTGCAGAAGTGCTGCTGTAGTTTCATTTCAACAGCTCAGTGACACTGCTGGGATAGGAATAATGCACCAAACAAATGACACCTGATTTGTAGTGTTACTTTTGAGGTCCTGACTTATAGAACAGAGTAAAAGGGTGTATGTACTGTAGTCCACTAACAGATGGACTACGCTCTGGAATTGTAGAATTACAAAGTCCACCTTTATGGTAATGTATAATTAGGTACAAATAGGTATAATTAATAGATAGATTTTTAAAGCAGTATAAGTCACTATTTTGTAAACCTGAATATTAGCAGTGAACATGTTGCTCTGTCCTTTGCTTGCTAGATGACTCAGGACTCCTCAGCTATGAAAGAAGAGGGGAATAACCTGTTTAAAAACGGAGATGTGCAGGGAGCTTTGAATTGTTACACTAAAGCTCTGAAGCTAAGTGACAGTGAGTTTCAGAGCGCTGTGCTGTATCGGAATCGATCTGCTTGCTACCTCAAACTGAATGACTTCACCAAGGCAAATGCAGATGCCACTAAAGGTATCAAAGATATAAGATAGATATTAAAAAATGTTTTTAAACACTTTTTTCATGTGTGATTTAATTAAATGTATTAAGACACTAAGCCAAAATAAAGAGGCATGATGCAGAATAGATAATAACATGTATAGATTAAATTAGATTTTGGTGCAAATCTGAATTAAAAACATCTGCATTCTGATTGGTTTTCATCAGCTCTCGACACAGACCCAGGTGACATCAAGGCTCGGTTTCGTAGAGCACAGGCTTTGCAAAAGCTCGGCCAGCTGGATCAGGCTTTTCTTGATGCTCAGAAATGTGCTCAGCTGGAACCAAAAAACAAGGCCTTTCAAGAACTGCTCAGGGAGCTCAGTGCTGTGATTCAGCAGAAGGTGAGTCTTTGATTATAAAACACTATGTTTTCTTATGTTCTTCTTATCTTATGTTCGTCAAACAGTCACTGCCTCACAAAATGAATTGTATGTATGAAAGGAAAGTGCAGCAAGCAGGTCGTCACTCAATGTACTTTTATTCAACCAGGCTGTGCAGATGTCCTCGACAGACTCCCGAGTTCAGCAGATGTTTAAACTTCTACTAGATGACACAGCACAGGCCTCAGACAGACAGAAGGTATAGTACGTATAAGTCTGAATAAGTTCTGAATTATAAATATGAATGCAATTGTTTTAAACAGTCCATTTCTTTAAGGCTGCACAGAATCTGGTGGTCCTCTCGCGTGAAGATGCCGGAGCTGAGCAGATCTTTAGGAACGATGGTGTGAAGTTGCTGCAGAAACTGCTTGAGGCTGAACAGGAGGACATTATTCTTTCAGCACTCAGGACCCTGGTTGGCCTGTGCACAGGACATCAGTCGAGGGTGAGGAACTTACAGCTCCCAAACTCAAAAAAAAAAACCATTGTTTTAAGCAAACACTGTAATGGAAAATAGTATCTTTATAGCCTAAATCTTCAATCAGTGTTTGCTTGTATTCAGCCACATATGATCTAAAATAATCTTTTCGATTAATGACATTGTAGATGCTCTTGTTGGAATTTGTAGACAATTTGCACATATAACATAATTTTACAGAGACTTTTGTACATGGTGACAAATAAAAGTAATAATGATTAAAACAATTCATTTTATTTGTAACAACTCAGCTCTACACAACAAAAAATGCATAAAAACATGACCTCTTGAACTATCATGGGTCTTTAATAACTAATGTGCATATATTTAATGTTGCCAGTCAAGATAACATCAATAAGGTGCCAAATTTCATGATAATAAGGTTCCGTTTATGCCTTTTGTTTGTAGACAATGGCTATAGTGAACGAACTGGGCATGAGCAAGCTGTGTAAGGTCATGGGATCTGGAGCTCCGACAGTGTCTTTATCTGCATGCCACCTGCTTCAGGTGATGTTTGAGGCTCTAACAGAAGGAATGAAAAAGGAGGTCAGAGGAAAGGAAGAAGCAATACTGCAAGGTAAGTTTCCTGAACCACGTCATTTGCACAATGCTTGCACATTTTGCCAACCTCTACCCTTAATCTAATGGGACTATCCACAAAAAAAAGTATTCCTTTCGGTGGTGATGCACCCCTCTTGGAAAAAAAAAAAATTTGTAATGTTTTGTCTTAAGAAATCAAACAACAGGAGTGTCATATATAAGTCATATATAATGGTTTCAACCTGATTCACACTGCAAAACCACAGAGCTTCTGTAGCTGATACTCTCATATAAGCACAACTCCCTTCTATGCTTCACACTGTGTATATCTGATATTTAAATACAGTACATTCTGTCAGCACTTTTAAAAATTTGCACAAATTCGTGAGTGATGGTGTAGATTTAGTAAATGGGCAATAGTAGTATTTACCAAAAATCAATGCTTAGTTTAAATGCAATTTCACTAAATATTCTTAAGTGCATTTAAAACATGTTTTTTTATTCTTTCTAACCATTTTTTCACCTGGTAATAGAACCTTCGTCTGAACTGCGGTCCATGCTGCGTCACCTTCTTGACATGCTCCCTGCATTAGACGTGTCTGGACCTGGAAGAGACAGTGCCATCAACTTACTGGTCAAACAGGTGCCCCGGAAATCCCAGAAAAATCCAGACAACTCCCTCAGTCTTTGGGTCATTGACCAGGGTGAAATTAATATTGTTGCATTTTACAAAGGACTTAAATAATAAATCCTTAATAGGCCACATTGATGTAAATCCTTAACATTTGTATTCTTTGATTTCAGGCCTGAAAAAGATTCTGAATGTAGCAGGGACAGTTCCTGAAATAACTGGTGGGCCGCCATTAACTGACAACACGCCTATGAGCTGCTCTGTGCTGCTTAACAAACTGTACGATGACCTCAAGTGTGATAAAGAAAGAGAGAACTTTAGCAAATTGTGCCAGGAACATGTTCAGTAAGTACATAAAGGTACATAAAATGGTGAAACTGATTGCATAGTTGGTTGATTTTTTTTTTTTTCACAACAAAATGTTTCTTTGCAGGTTTTATTTTTCTGGCTCTGGTTTGGAAAGAAAACTGTGTGCAATTCAGACCGTATCGGTGTTGCTGCAAGGACCCAGTGATGTGGGCAACTGCATGCTGGAAATGTCAGGGATGATGGACGCAGTTATTTCTCTATGTGCCTCTAAGAACGTTGCTCATCAGCAGGTGGCAGTAGAGGCACTTATTCATGCTGCTGGCAAGGCCAAAAGAGCCTCATTCATCACAGCCAATGGAGTAGCCCTGCTGAAGGATCTCTATAAGACCAGTGAAAATGAACAGATACGAGTGCGAGCACTTGTGGTCAGTTTAACAACTACAGCAGAATAAAATACTCAGTTTGCACAATAGTTAATAATGTCATAAACAAGGAATAAGAATCTTTCTTATTCCAATGTAACCTATTGTTTAAATTAAATGTTTTTTGTTTTTTTTTCCTTTTTCTTGTGTAGGGATTGTGCAAGCTTGGCTCAGCTGGAGGAACAGACTTCAGCATGAAGCAGTTTGCAGAAGGATCCACTCTCAAACTTGCAAAACAATGCAGGAAGTATGTTTTTAGCTTAGTTTCACAATGTTCATGTTGTTTTTTCACTGTATTCACACTTTTTACATTCTGAATCTGTGATTCTGAATTTTAAACCATAGTGATGTTACTAAAACACGTGTTTACTGAATTTTATTAGCTGTTGTAAAAGAGTAACATGACAGCAATATAATGTAAATGTGCAAACAGAAATAGACTGCAATAACCTAGCACAGGCACTTACATACTTTTTGTTCAATGGAAAAAAAATACATGCAGACATGGGGAGAACATACACATTTAACCTACCTCTAAATATGACCAAGGACCAAGGAAGTTAGGAAAAAAGTAACTAATCTTATAATATTAGTATATTATAGTAATATAATTAAATCACACATTTGATGAATGTTGTTGTATGATTATTATTAAAAGCCAAAACTTATTAACCTGCAAGGACCAGCTACTAAACAGCAAGCTAAAACCTGCTGCAATGTGAATGTAATAAAATTTTTATTTTCTTTATTAGAGTTGAATAATTCAATGTCCTAAATAATTGAATCAGCAAAACCTCTTTGAACTCAGCTCTAATAATTGCATTGTAGGAATTGTGTAGTGTTTGTGATGGGGCAAGATAACAGATTAAATGTCGTTGCATTCATGTCTAAAGATGAAAGCTGCAGTAATGAACATGTGATGAACATCTGCTGGCTGAAATGAATGTTTTATTATGCTTATAATGACACAGTATTGTCAGGAGATTAGAGCCATAATACATAAAATACATGAAATGCTTGTGAATCATTTTGTAAAAACATGATCCTGAAGCAAACATGGAAAACATTTTTTTTGCTTTTAAATATATATATAAATTTGAATTCACACATTATTCATGCTGTGCTTAGAAATGTTTGTTTCAGTTCTTATATGAACACTGCATTTCTCAAAAGAATTTCATGTATTTTATTGTCACAATACAAACTGGAGGGTCATATATATATGTTGTTATGACAGGTGGCTGTGCAATGACTCTCTTCCCCCGACTTCACGTCGTTGGGCAGTTGAAGGCTTGGCCTACCTCACATTTGATGCTGATGTGAAAGAGGAATTGGTGGAAGATAAGAATGCTCTTCAGGCCATGTTTCAACTGGCTAAGGTAAAAACAGAAATCATTTGGTAAATCATCATGTCATGGTTTGTTCTGTGCAGTGAAAGATTTATATTTTAAGGTATAATTAAAAATTCCCTGGTTTCAGTTATACATTTTGTTGACCGGGTAGAAATCTTTATAAACTTTTTTTTTTTTTTTTTTTTCTGAAATAAACTTAATGGAAAAATACAAATATTAAATGTGCCCCTATATTTTTTCCAAGGCTACGGTTTACCTTTTTATTTAATGACAGATTCAGTAAATAAATAACAACCCTGCATTAAAATGTTCCTTTCTGATGTTCTCTCATTCTGCAGTCGGATGATAAAACAGTATTGTTTGCCATCAGTTCGACTTTGGTGAACTGCACTAACAGTTATGATGTTGAGAAACCAGATCCTCAGATGGTGGAACTGGCCAAGTATGCTAAGCAGCATGTTCCAGAAGAGCATCCAAAGGTACTGGTTTATGACAGAATGCAAGTTTTGGGCCTCATAGTAAAATTACATACTTTTTTATTTTTGAAGGAGAAAAACTCATCCTCTTCAGGAAACAATCTCCTAAATTTTTTATTTATTTACTAAATTTGAAATTCGACAAAAATGTGTCTAATGTACAAAATCTAAACTTCATCTCTGTACTATTAGTAAGTGCTGTATTATGGCCTTGCTTTCTTTGTAGGATGCTCAGTCTTTTGTAGAGAAGAGGCTAACTAAACTTTCAGAGGCTGGGGTAGTGTCAGCTCTGGTCTGTATGGTCAAACAAGAAAGTCCAGCTCTTACCGACACGTGCAAAGAATGCATCGCCAGGTCTGTATATATTTTGAATTTTATTATGATCTTTATAAAATATCTGGCAATGCTGTCTTGCTTCATTATCATTACATGATGATACATTACATGATCATTACACTTTGTTCAGGGGTGTCCAAATATTTTATATTATATCGTAATATATGAGTGCGTGTGAGTTGGAGGTTAGATATGTTGGTTTGTGTGTAAATCTGTATATTTAAGCCTGCTCACTTTCACGATACACTCTTCTCTATTGCAACAGGGTGTTTTTAGCACTGGTTGAACGGCAGGAGGATCGGGGAATAGTAGTGGCACGGGGTGGAGGAAAAGTAAGATACAACAATCAGAATGTATTAATCTAATTGTTGTTAATGATAATTTATTTAGATATTGACAAAAGTTGTACCGCACAGGCTTTGTTACCACTGGCATCTGAGAGCACTGATGTGGGCAAAATTAAAGCAGCCCAGGCACTGGCAAAAATTGCCATCACCTCCAACCCTGAGATTGCCTTCCCTGGAGAAAGAGTGAGACAAACACCTGATTCCAAACCCTTCTTTTGTTTACATTCTGTCATCTTCTTAGACATTGTATTCTTAAACAACATTGATTACTAAAAGATTTCCTTCATTTGCATCTTTGTGTTTACATATAGGTCTATGAGGTGGTGCGCCCCCTGGTCACTCTCCTGGCTTTGAATTGTTCTCTTCTACAGAACTTTGAAGCTTTGATGGCTCTTACCAACCTGGCTGGCATCAGTGAGAGGCTCAGGTCAGACCAACATCGTTCACACAAACACTGATAGATGAGAACTTTGAGAAATGTGTTTGAAAGCTTGAAAACCTGTTTGTAAATCACAGACAAAAGATCATTAAGGAAAAGGCTGTGCCCAAAGTGGAGGGTTACATGTTTGAGGAGCATGACCTGGTGCGAGCAGCAGCCACTGAGTGTATGTGCAACTTGGTTTTGAGTCCTGAGGTATATTTCTTTTCTGCGACAATGTGAGGTAGTTTTGGACCATAATTTCCTCATGTGAGAATCTTAGTGCTTAGAAAATTTTATGTTGGTCTGATCTTCTAGGTACAGAAGCTTTACCAGGTTACCGAGAGTGACCGGTTAAAGCTGTTGGTTTTGTACAGTGGAGAGGATGATGAGAGACTGAGGAAGGCTGCAGCAGGTACCCTGGCAATACTGACTGGGGAAATGCCCGATTTATGTATAAGGATCCCCAGCATGGTGAGGGTTTGATTTCCTTATATTATTATTTATAATATGCCAGCTATATGGCTGTTTTTATTGAGTAAAGTTACTTCCAAGTGTAGAAGAAGAAAATGACTAATTATTAATAAGATAATGTATTCCAACATATTAATTGTGCTGCATTTGCAGTTATAAGACACTTAAAAATTAAAATTAATAACAATATTCTCAGGGAGAGTTCATTATTAAGACCTCTGTAACATGAAGTAAATTTAATTTATTCAACCAATTCTAAATTGTTTAAATTTAAAATTCTAAATTGTCACAGAGCAGCTTGACAATATTCAAGGAAGAACTAATAGTTTTTAAACATGTTACAAGGTAGCAAAGCTAAACAGGTAACAGAAATTTTGCAAGCCATAAAAAGGTTTAGATAAAAATATATAAAGATAATCAGTAGAAAGTTAATGTTTTTAGTTTTATATTTGAAAGTGAGTCTACATGAATATGAAGTTGAGAACCCTTTTTATATTATTTAATTTTTGTCTCCTTTTTGCAGACGACTCACTGGCTGGAGATCCTACAGGCGCTGCTGCTGAGTGAGAACAAGGATCTATGTCATCGTGGTGTGGTCATTATGATGAACCTGATGCTGGCAGAAAAAAGTCTTGCTGAAAAACTAATGGAGAGTGAGGCATTAGAAATCCTCTCTGTTCTCGCTAAATCATCTGATGCCACCTGTGCTTCTGTCACCAGAGCAGCTCAGCGCTGTCTAGACATCGCCATGGAATATGGCCTCATTCGAAGCAATGAGTCGCAAACCAGTGGGAAAACTTCCCCATAGCCTTGGTCCACTCACAGAACGTTTGTCTTACATTAAGTTCTTTGGAAATAGTCACAGCAGTGTTATTGTTGTGCAGCTGGGCAAATGTAGCTCCAACAACAAACATTGTCATTTATACCTAAAGTTTAGTATCAACAGATATTGTCTTAAAATTAAAATAAGAAGTATTGATAAATACAGGGGTATTTAAAAAACTTAATACAATGAACCAATCCCACTAAGTGAAAATGTTTTTTACAATATGTGTGAAAATTATTTTGCAAAAGAGGACTTGCTTTAAACGACCAATGCTGCAATTAGTGTTTATCATAATGTTAAATGTTCAGATAACAAAATTAAGTTTAGATATGAATCATGGAATGTTTTCTATAGTGTGTTTACAATATATTTATTATTTTGAATTTTTGAGAATATATCTTGAGTGTTGTGACAGAAGCAATAATCATGAATTTAAGACTAATTTCTATATAACAGCATTTGATCACATTTGGTTTGTAATGGTAGAGTAGACACAAAATAAGGGCACATATGTTTGTCACCATTTTGTTTATGCAGTTTTTATATTATTGTGATAGAGCACAGACCAAAGCTTTACCTTACTACATTCCCTTACTTTGCACTCCATACTGTTTTGCTCCTTGAATTAAAATTAGTTAAACATTCCAGAACAACATTTCAACTTTACACTACAGATTTGAAGAAAAACATGTCATTAGCACCAATAAATTTATCCATCATATATCTTCATCTGCATTTCTTATATTCTGAACCACAGCCTTATAAGTTCTAACATACTGTATGGTTTTGTTTTGTTTTTTACGTTTGTGTAGCACTTAATAAAAAAAACTGTTAAAAAATTTGATGAGCAGATTTGCAAATTTGATATTCTTTCTATGTCTCTTGGCTTTTTTCACATATTAAAAGGCTACTTAATGTATTACTTCTTGTAACATAGTTTTACTGTTGTAATAATGCATTTTCATATGATAAGAGTATGTGTGGTGCTGCTTTAACCTGACCATGCAGAAAAAGTATGGTCCATGTATGATGGGTCAGTGTTTAGTACAATTTACTTTACAGCAGTCTTCGATTTCAACAGGATGCTTATGGTGAACAAGACCATTTCTGTGTAGTCTGTATGTTCCATCTGTGTGAATAATTTCTACCCTTCAAAAAGGTTCATGTGGCTGCTCTAAATTGAGCTCAGTGGTCGGGGTGTTGGGCTATCAATCTGAAGGTTGTGGGTTCAAATCCCAGGTTCACTGAAGTAATCAATATGGGTCCTTCAGCAAGGCCTTAACCCTAATTGCGCCAGGGACGCTGTGGACAACCCTTTGCTTGCTTTGTAAGTAGCTTTGGATAAAAGCGTCTGCTAAATGACCACATGCAATGTTTACAGTTATTATAAACATGAATTGCTTACAATTTGATGAATTTATTGCTGTTTTGCATATTTATTGAAATGGAAGTTATATTTATTCATTCTTTCATTCATTATCTCCCGCTTTATCCTCTATTAGGGTCGCGGTGGGGTTCCCCATGCCCATCCAGGGAAGAACGTCTCGGGCGCTGGGCAGATAGACCCAGGACAGGGCGCCAATCCATCGCTGGGCACACACTCGCACACATACTCTATATGGGGCAATTTTTTTTTGAGAATTCAATTGATTTGATCCATGTTTTTTGGACTGTGGGAGGAAACCCACGCAGACACGGGGAGAACATGGAAACTCCACCCAAATGGGGATTCGAACCGGGAATCCCTGGCGCTGAGAGGCGAACGTGCTGACCACTAAGCCACCGTGTCACCAGTTATATTTATATTATATTTATATATATATTTATATTATATTATATATAGCGAGCACGGTGGCTTAGTGATTAGCACGTTCACCTCTCAGCGCCAGGGATTCCCGGTTCGAATCTGAAGGTTGTGGGTGTTCTCCCCGTGTCCGCGTGGGTTTCCTCCGGGTTCTCTGGTTTCCTACCACAGTCCAAAAACATGGATCAAGTCAATTGAATTCTCAAAAAATTGCCCCATATAGAGTGTGTCTGTGTGAGTGAGTGTGTGCCCAGCGATGGATTGGCGCCCTGTCCTGGGTGTATCTGCCCAGCGCCCGAGACGTTCTCCCCTGGATGGGCATGGGGAACCCCACCGCGACCCTAATAGAGGATAAAGTGGGAGATAATGAATGAATGAATGAATACAGCGGCACGGTGGCTTAGTGTTAGCACGTTCGCCTCTCAGCGCCAGGGATTCCCGGTTCGAATCCCCATCTGAGTGTTCTCCCCGTGTCCGCGTGGGCTTCCTCCGGGTTCTCCGGTTTCCTCCCACCGTCCAAAAACACACATGGGGAACCCCACCGCGACCCTAATATAGGCTAAAGCGGGAGATAATGAATGAATGAATGAATATACAGCGAGCACGTTACTATATGTATTATTAATGACACATTTATACGTTTATGATTTGAGTTTGTAGTTTGTTCCTTTTTTAATTTTTTACGTTACGTTTCCGGTGTGAAGCCACGTGACATGTAACTTTACGCAGACCAATCAGAAGGGAAGAACGCTGACGTCACGAGCAACAGAAATGGACCGCCGGAGGAAGGTTGCGAGCCCCGGGTGAGATGTCATTCAGCCCGGCGTCGGTGTCGCAGACTTCGGCTTCTGGACATTAAAGCTAAGCGGCGTCATGGAGGCTCAGACTCGGGTCTTCACCTACAGCACCGAAGACTTTATCTACGACGTGTGCCGGGACGTGGGGCGCAGGAGCGACGCTGTGTCCGGCTTCGACGTGGCCCTGAGGTCCGGCTGGGCTGAGCGGATGAGCCGAGGTCTGTTCAGGTATCGGCTGAATCAGCTGGAGACGCGGCTGCTCGCCGGGGAGTGTGGCTACGTCGCTCAGCTCAACATTCAGCGGGGCACCGAGCGGAGAAAGCCGCAGGTCATTTTAAGCATCCGCCAGCGTTTCGACCCCAACCAGTTTAACTTCAATCAAATCGAGCCGGAGGAGGTTCTGTTCGAGATGCGTAAGGGCGACGCGGCGTCTCCACACCGGGGCGCCGCGGCTCCCTCCTGCCTCGTGATCGTGAACGTCAGTCCGTTAGAGTTCGGTCACTGTTTGCTGGTGCCCGAACCCTCCACGTGTCTGCCTCAGATCCTGACCCCTCTGGCCGTGCAATTCGCGGTCGATTCGGTCTTCCTCAGCGACGACCCCGCGTACCGAGTGGGCTTTAACAGCCTCGGGGCCTTCGCCTCCGTTAATCACCTCCATCTTCACGGCTACTATCTGAATCACGCTCTCAGGATCGAGCGGGCTCGCGTTGAGCCGATTCTCCCCGAGAAGAGTCTCTACCGACTCTCTGAGTTTCCCACCGGGTTTATGTTTTACACGGAGAGCCGCGGCGGCACACACGGCGTGGCCGCCACGGTGTGCAGGCTGACCGATATTTTGGCCGAGAGAAACACTGCCCACAACGTTTTCATCACCCGGGGCTGCCACCCAGACAGCCAGGGCAACGCCTGCAGCTCCCGCCACGGAGTCCGCATCTTCATCTGGGCCAGGGTTTCCTGTTTCGGAGCCAAAGAGGAGTCCGCGTTTAACGTGGCACTGTGTGAACTGGCAGGTCATCTCCCCTTTAAAAACAGAAAAGACTTCGAGAACATTGATGAGGATGGAGTGAAGGCAATCGTACAGAAGTACATGTTTACTGACGAGAAGTTTACAGAGTTACAGAAATACATAGTAGAAAACTTATGATGCTGCAGTTGATCAAGAAACCTAAATAAAGGTATGTGTTAGGGTTTATGTTTATGCCAATGACCTGTAAATAACACACTGTAAACTATATACGTTATAGGATTTTAGACTTTTAGTGATTTTGATGCAATTTTGGCGCCCTGTCCTGGGTGTATCTGCCCAGCGCCCGAGACGTTCTCCCCTGGATGGGCATGGGGAACCACACCGCGACCCTAATAGAGGATAAAGCGGGAGATGATGAATGAATGAATGCCAGCAATTTAAAGTGATCTATGCTGCCTTCACAAAGGCAGTTGGGGTTGGGTGTCTGCCCAAGTTTCTGAACCACAAGCTTATGACTGAACTATTTGCAGATATAATAATTTTGTTCGTAATATTTAAGTACCATGATGAACCCTATGATCTGATCGTGTTCATCATTTGATGCCTGTATGCCTTGAATTTGCACTGTTTACCGACTAAGAAATACCACTTTCATTTTTAAACTACTTATTGCAGCTTTAATTTTACTATTCACATTCACACTGTGTCTGTGAAGTCGCTCAGTGTGTAGTTTACAGTATATGCTATAACACTTGAACCACCTCAGCCACCCAAATTAGAACAGTGATGACCTTTGTGGGTAAAAAAAAAAAATATATGTACGTTTCAGTATCACATAATCGTGGACATGTCAAAAATTTCAGGTTCAGGATATTTGTTCTGGAAGATGACCCACAGTTGTAGATGTAGTCCAGGTCCGGAATCTTTTCCGGAATCTAGGTAGTTAGATAGGTAGATAGATTTTCTTTGTTCCTGCAATTTATTTCTCTGTGGGATTTAGAACAATATCACTCATCTATGATTTGCATAATATGTATATATTTAAACCGAATCAGGTTTTATTTTAAATGTATCATCTCATCTACTGTACAGTAATACAGGGCATTAAAATGGTCAATATTTCTGAGGTTGAAAGTTTTCTTCACCTTTGTACAAACATATTAAATTATGCCAAGGAATCTAAATGCTGATTGTATACAGTAAAAGAGATTTTTTTTCACCTGTCGAGAGGAGGTATTTCCTATTCAAAATTACTGGGATACATTTTACCTGGATTAATCATAATCCTTTATGATTTAAAGTAATAGAGCACTCCATTGTTTTGAAGTGGGAACCAGAGACATTTTAAAAGGAAATTCCAGCATTTTGAACTTGTACTCAAGTACTTGTGATGCAAGAACTGCATTTTATTATGGATTTGCTTTGTGTAAAGTTCATTGTACTCTTGGAGAATATTTTTATGTTTAAGCATTTCATAAAATATCTCATACTGTTAACAGGATTGTGCACAATAATGAAGTATGTTACATTACCCTCCCATCCACACCTTTGCTTCTCCTAGCAAACACGAACAAAAAGAATCATTATTGTTTATGTCTTCATTTAACGATTAAAGCAACTAGTCATTAGAGTTTTCAAATTATTTTATTATTATTAAGAAATTAATTTAAAAAAAAAGCTTTGAAGGAAATGGTGAGATTTGTCTGGATGAGGACATTTGTCGCCACTGACCACCTTCAGTAAAAACCATGATTTGAATGTAAAATTAATGGTCAAAAATGTTTTAAAAAATTACAGACTTTACCTTAAGTCAGAATGTTTTAAACTATAGTCATACAGCCTTTTAATTGTTCTTCAGTTGTTTTTTTAAGTCTGATTTTATATGAAGTAATTGTATCAGTTCGTGCACTCCCTTATTTGCAATGGAAATTGCTTCCCTTATTGTCTGCCTCGCCTATTTTTGACCTTTTCCTGCACGGATCAATAGACCTTCGCCTTGTGCCTCGTATATTTAACACACCTTAAGGACAACAGCGAGCCTAAAATGTGAAATGTGTCACTCGTTTCAAATCACAGGATGCCACGGCAAGGCATGTTGTACTCATGAGACTTATCGTAGCTGCTGGACATTTTGTGGTGGTACCTCTAACCCCACATGAAAGATAATACTGAAGAAATACATTACAGATTAAAAGTTTAGGTTTTAGTTTAGTTGATTTTTTTTAATAGAAACATTATGCAGTTGGTAAATGTAAACAAATGAGTAAAGATGTGTTTTGGCACCAATACTTAGCCAAGTCAATTTTGGGTAGGAAAAATGATGTTTACAATCTGTGTTTTCTGCTTTTTGTGGTGTTTTAAATACTGACTTGGTTGGTAAGATCAATAACTGCATAAGGATTTGCTCCACTTTTATTTGTAATTATCGTCAGCGTGTCTTACTACTTCTCAATGACAATAAAATTTATAATTTAGCTTTGGATGCTCAAACTTCTGCACAAGAATATATATGTTTATTCAGTTCAGCAGACAGGAAAGGTGATTGAAATCTATGTGAATGGATAAATAAAATGCACAGGCTACATCAGGTGGGCTTGGCAACTCGAAACATGGCCCACATTAGAGCAAAACAAATTCTAGGCAAAACAGTTTGTCTAAAGCTGCACACATTGGTGAGAACTGGCTTTAAATTTGTTTGTACATCATTAGCATTTAAATTTATGGGATAGTATGAGTTGCCTAATATGGACCAGCTGTAAGTATATTTATGTTAAAACATTAAACAAAGTACAGGGGGTAAATTAAATTGTGCAATAAAATGGGAAATTAAGTTTTTTGTTTTTAGTGTGTGTAATATGTGTATGTATGTATGTATGTATGTATGTATGATTAACTTTCACATTCTCTGTTTTTAACTTGGTATTTTCTACATTTGGGACAACCATGCCTTTACTCAAAAAAGTTTGAATTGCATGCAATGCATGTCATTGTCCACATCGTGGTGCTGTTGGACTGTTTGTCGACCTCGCTGCTAGTCTGCAAGAATCCAGACAATAGTTTAACTTGTAATTAGGTTTATTACACCACAGGAAGTATGGTAAGTAGGTAAGTATTGCTAGTTATTATTCAAATGTACATATAATTATTACACCCAAACTTCCGACACATTTACAAACATGTTATTTTTATTTATATATACTGTGTGTGTATGTATGTGTGTGTGTGTGTGTATATATATATATATATATATATATATATATATATATATATATATATATATATATATATATATATATATATAATTTAAGTGATTAGTATTGATGAGAATTACCCAATTTTATGATCAAAATGTGTGTCTATTATATTATATCTTGTGTGTATATATGTGTGTATATAAGTGAAGAAATCTACTAATGTTTAATTGTATATTATATTACAGATCATGGTGTGATTGCAAAAATAAACATAATGCTTAAGTTTATCTGCTCCACTTCCCTGATTACTTGGTTACTCTTGTAATCGAAAAGCTTTAATTGTGCCTGTGGCCTCCTGCGCTTATTATTTCCAGGTGATGGCTCTTGTAACTAAGACTAATCAGAATTAAGCCGTGTCAACTGTTTTAGCAGAGCATCATGGTGTATAACAGATGCAGTGCTCTTTACAGATACCCTATATCTGTCCTATTTCTTGGAAAAATGCCCTGTTACCTTTTACATTCTTGGAAACAATGTTGTATGTTTACAGTGTCACTCCTGTTTATACTCCCTCTGTTGCTTTACAACCTGTCACAGTATCATATAGTTACAAGAAAAGGTCAAACAGTTTTCTAGATCGTGTTTAGGGTTAAGAGACATGACATTCCAATTTATATTATGCAGGTTTATCGTTTCATTTGTAGTAATCATAAAATGCCATTATTATATCTTCAGATAAGCCTTTGTTCTTTTAGTTAGATTTTTGGAAAGATATCTGTCTTGAATTAAAGCTAATTTGAGTTGAATTGGTATTATACATTCATTCTGCTTTACAGCTGCATTTATTTACTCATATTCTAATCTATACAGAGGGTTACTAAATCCTATGCCAGCAGTCATGTGGCTTAAGGTAGGCCGAGGAACCACCTCTACATGTCCTTGGTTAATTGAAGAACAAATACACAGACAAATGAAATATTAAATTTATACCTCCATATCAAACTATAGTATTTGGTTACAGAAGACTACCAAAGGAAATGGGAGAACATGCAAACTATATCCAGTTAGGACCCAGGAAAGCGTGGGTTTCCTCTGGGTTCTCCAGTTTCCCCCCACAGTCCAAAAACATGGATCAAGGTCAATTGAATTCTCCAAATTGCCCCATATAGCAGTGTGTCTGTGTGAGTGAGTGTGTGCTGAGCGATAGATTGGCGCCCTGTCCTGGGTGTATCTGCCCAGCGCCCGAAACTTTCTTCCCTGGATGGGCATGGGGAACACCCCCCCCCCCCCCCTGCGACCCTAGTACAGGATAAAGCGGGAGATAATGAATGAAGTAAAGCGTCTCTGTGTCTCTGTATTAAATACCTGAACACGGGTGACCCGCTTCTCTGGTGATCTGTGAGGGTCACGCCCTTGTCTCCGCTCTATAAGAAGACGGCTGCAGGTGCGCGCTGTGTTCTGTCTGCGTCGCTCGTGTCGGTGTGCGTATCCTCCGCGTTGTCATGGGCAACTGCATCGTGCCGTACTGCGACGGACCGAAGAGCACGAAAATCAAATGGACTTTACCGGCTGTTTGTTTCGCGTGGCAGAGCGCAATGATCATCCTGTTCGGGGTTTTCGTGCGTTATAACGACGAAACAGATACTCACTATGTTGAAAATATGCCAAAAAAGAACATTTCAAGTCCGATTGAAAATGATTTCTACTACAGATATCCGAGTAAGTGATTAAACTGGCGTTATATAAGTTCTTAAACATGTTTATCTTTATGCCCTCTGTTTTACACTCACCTTTCTGTATGTCACTACCTACTATACAGATACATTTTGTAGTTTTTTTTATTAGAGACTGTTTTTGAACATACTTTATTAGTCACCTTTACTGTCTTCTCTAATGGCCAGCACCCCAGCATCATCACAGAGCAGTTACTATTTGTGTGAATTTTGCTGACTTATTCTAAGAACTAATGACACTAAGGTGTGTGTTGCACTGGTACTAGTTGATAAGTTTCACTAGGAGCCAATCCAGAAATTCTCTATTGTATAAAGATTTGTTCAGATTTCCTTTTATTTCATTGACTCAATTAACCCTGATCTTAATAAGCAGCTTGAATGTAAACTAATTAATACAATATATTTGTTTTATGTTTGATGTGGGCGGCACGGTGGCTTAGTGGTTAGCACGTTCGCCTCTCAGCGCTAGGGATTCCCGGTTCGAATCCCCATCTGGGTGGAGTTTCCATGTTCTCCCCGTGTCTGCGTGGGTTTCCTCCGGGTTCTCCGGTTTCCACCCACAGTCCAAAAACATGGATCAAGTCAATTGAGTTCTCAAAATTGCCCCATATAGAGTGTGTTCGTGTGAGTGAGTATGTGCCCAGCGATGGATTGGCGCCCTGTCCTGGGTCTATCTGCCCAGCGCCCAAGACGTTCTCCCCTGGATGGGCATGGGGAACCCCACCGCGACCCTAATAGAGGATAAAGCGGGAGATAATGAATGAATGAATATTTGTTATATGTTTGATGTTATAACCAGCACATTTTTAAGATGTCTTAAATTTTGCTTTGTAATTTGAGTGATTATGAGTTCAATCAGACAAAGAGAGGCTGCTGTAATTAATGGGAAGTGCCTCATTATTAACATTCAAATGAATACATAAGGTGTTAAGCATGATCATGGTTCTTAATTTCTTAAGTTTACCGAAATGGAATCTTAATTAGTGCATCAAAATCATGCTGGTTTGGAAAAGGCCTTACCTGTACTATTACAGATTTGGAAGCATGTTATTATGTAAAATGTATAAGGTAAAGAGTGTTTTATATATTTTAGTTATGTAATAAACTCAGCTGTTAATACTAGATACATTTTTACAACAAATGTTCCATAAAGCCTGTATCAGGCTAACGTGAGCAAGCCATCATTAGAATGGAGTCAGTCTGTCTGTTAGGGTATTATTATTAAGCCACAGTACATTTTATATTAACTCTACACTGCTTTATAATTATATGTAGCTCGGTCAATAATTGAAAAATCTAGTGTTAGATACATTAACAACATATGTTAATAACTGAATGTCAATTGACATGTCTCATTATCATATTTCATCTTTAACTTGAATGTTAAAGAAATCACTGAAGGAGAAATCACTGAAATCACTCTGTAAATTACAAATGGTTATAAGCCTTATAAAATTTTTGTAGTACTGTTATTTTAGATCATATTCATTTACTTGCTTTTACATTTTTAGTTACAAATTAACATATAATACTTATGATTATTATGGTCTGTAATTGTATAACCTTTAAAAGTAACACAATGACATAGTTGTTGTTATATAGACAAAGAAACTTTAAGTCCAGATCACAAAGTTTTGTTTATAGATAAACAGAAATGAATCATGTCTAAATAGTGGAACTCTAAATGTCAAGTTGTGAATGTTACAATTTACAGTAAGCTGTGCTAGGGTTTCTGTTTTGTACACATGTTACTAATGTGAGAGGTTTATAAAACAGTCTATAGAATTATGTGTGTTTTAGATTTCCTAAAATATAAATGTGTTGATTTATTAAAAAAAAAAAAAGGTACAATCTACATTGTTTCAGCACAGTTATTTAAAAAATTTAGGGTGGTACAGGATGTGGAACAGGGATTGCCAACATTGAATATTACTACAGGATTATTTATGAATATGATGGTGCATGTTTAGCATTGCTAATTTTTTTAGGAATTCATACCCAGGTACACAATGCCGGAACATTTTGCATATTGCTACAACAGGTGAAGATAAATGGTACAGGTACAGTATATAATATCATTAAAAATATGGTGTTATAGTGCTTGCAATTCACATTAAGAAAGTATGATTTTTATTACTGAATAAATGAAAACGGTCACATTTGCATCAAGTTTTGTATGTTCTCATATGTGCATTGCATGACTATAAATTACTCATACAGATAACATGACACTTTGATCATGCATTATAAATATACTTGTGACCATGTATTTTGCATCGTGTTTATTGTAAACATTTCTGAATTATTTTGTGATTCTTAGGTCATGTGAATTAATTGGTAATCAACAAACCTTTTATGTATTCCCTCAGGTTTTCAGGATGTTCATGTGATGATCTTTGTTGGCTTTGGATTCCTTATGACATTTTTGAAGCGATATGGCTTTGGTGCTGCTGGCTTCAACTTCCTTGTGGCTGCATTTGGAATTCAGTGGGCTTTAATAATGCAAGGCTGGTTTCACCATATGGAAAACGGTGTGATCAAAATTGGTGTATTGAAGTAAGCTGATAATTACTTTTTAATATTTGCTAAACTCTTTTTATATAATCTCATATATATATATATATATATATATATATATATATATATATTATATATATATTATATTATATATATATATATATATATATATTTAATAACAATAATTTCACATTATACTGACATTATATATCAGACATGATTCACTTCAAGGGTAATTATTTTCATATGAAAATGTTTTTCTGTTTTTTTAAATCTGTATATTAATTTACCAGTCTTATTTACTGTAAACTTTTTGGGATATTAATAAGGGTATTTTAGACAGATTAATTTAACACTTTGGAATGACTGAGTATAAATCTGCATTATAGTGATTTGTACATATTAAGTTGTTATAAAATTGTTTTTGCTGTGTTCTTTATGTTCAGTATGATAAATGCAGATTTTTGTGTGGCTGGCTGTCTGATTGCATATGGAGCAATTCTGGGAAAAGTCAGTCCTGTACAGCTGATGGTGTTGACCCTGTTTGGAATTACCTTGTTTGCTGTAGAAGAATACATCATAATCAGCCTTCTTCATGTGAGTTAAATCAGTGGTAAGGTTTCATGTAAAGTGTGAAAAAAGTGAAAATTTCCCCAAAAATAGCAAGTATTAGGACAGGTTTTACAATTTATACCAATTACATAAATTAAAGCATTTGCTTTGCCAATCTTCTTAATAGAGGTTAAGAGTATATGCTGGTTTTTGTTAGGGATTTAACATAGAGTTTTTAATGTGACCTAATCATAGAATAGAATAGAATAGAATAGAATTCAACTTTATTGTCATTGCTCAATATGAACAACGAAATACAGTATAAAAATCATGAATTCTTAACAAGAACATGTTAGTGATTCTTAACCTATCAAAATATGCCATTATGGGATTCATTGTGTTAAGATGACCATGTAATTCAATAGTCTGTTACATATTCATTTTACATTCAGATGCAAAAAATATCATGTTGAAGGGGAACTTCCATGTACAGAGAAAAAACATTGAAATTTAGGTCAAGTGAAATATAAAATACTTCTTTAAAGCATATCTACAGTATGTAATAACTGACCGAGTGAACATTAGAAGCACATAGAATCAATTTACAGGTGCTCTTGTTGTCATACAACAGTTCATACATTGCAACTTAAATATCTATTAACATAAAACAGTAATAACATCTGATAACATGTTCTGTTTTTTTTCCTGTGAGCTCAAAAGTCTTAAATTAATGTGTGAAATGCAATACAGATTGATTGCAGGGTTTAGGCTGCAAAAAGAAGTGCAGTAGGCCTCCAGAACCAGTTCTAAGATATATGGCTTCAGGCTATTACAGTATATAGTGTCTCTATATAGGTGTATAGGTATAGACAGTAGAAAAAGCATACAAAATAAATGGTATAAAAAAATTATGCACATAGACATTTATATATATATATATATATATATATATATATATATATATATATATATATATATATATATATATATAGTATACAGGTTTTTGACACTTCTGATTAAATTATTTTGTTGATTTTGAAGTGTCAATAAGTTTCATAATCTTATTTAAACTTCTCTCTGTTGTGAATATTTAATAGGCTAAAGATGCTGGAGGATCTATGGTAATTCATACATTTGGTGCTTATTATGGTCTGGCTATCTCATGGGTCCTTTATCGACCGAACCTGCACATCAGCAGTAAGCTGAATGGTTCTGTCTACCACTCTGACTTATTTGCTATGATTGGTAAGTTTTCTGTCAGTTTTTTGACGATTTCCATATCAATAGTATATTATTGTTAAGTGCAAATATTATATAAAAAAAACCTTCATAAATATGAAACAGACAGATAATATGACATAAAGTAATGTTTTGTATTATTTATTAATTTCTCCTAGGAACTCTGTTTTTGTGGATGTTTTGGCCCAGTTTTAATTCTGCCATTTGTAATCATGGAGATGGTCAGCACAGAGCAGCCATTAATACATACCTGTCATTAGCTGCTACTGTTCTTACAACCTTTGCCATTTCTAGTCTGTTTCAGAAGCATGGAAAACTGGACATGGTAATGTTTCTTTTGCTTACAATTATGTGTTGTTCCAATTCTTTAAATTTGCCAAAGAAGAAAATGGTGTTGACAATTGTTTTTATTACTTAAACATACATACACATACTCAATCATAAATTCTTTTGGCCAACACTTTCCCTGCAGTTCCCATAAGGATCTATTTTGCTGTTGTCTCTGCCCCATAAAATACTTTTTAAAACATGTAAATTGTGCCAAAACTACAATGAGGAGAGTAATGGGCCTCCAGATCCAGGTCTCAGGTGTATGGCTTTAGGCAGTAAATAGTATCTCTATATAGTTGTTTAAAAAGATCAAGTGACATCAGGTTTCATTTACAATTGAAAGAGTACACAGTAGATGTCAGTATCTTGGACAGCCAGGCTTTTTGTTATACATTTGACATGTATCTATAAAATGGTAGCATAAAATATAAGAATCATAATTATTTTAAAATGCGATGATACATTTTAATGCAGTCATTTTTTTAATTAGTCAAAAAAACTGCCAAAAAAAGAGCTAAAAAAGGAAAGTTTACATGTACATTATATACAGTATATTATATTTTTATACCAATGCTCAACTAAAAATGATTTGTTGGTTTTGAAGTGGCAACAATTTACACACAAACTCACCTTTAAACACATTGCCTTCTTGCATGAGCTTAATGTAAATGCTTAATCTAATTTTAAGATTAATTTGTTAACAGGTTCACATCCAGAATTCTACCTTGGCAGGTGGTGTTGCAGTGGGAACAGCAGCCGAATTTATGCTGATGCCATACGGCGCTCTAATTGTCGGATTCTTCTGTGGTCTTATTTCAACACTGGGATACATATACATCTCTGTAAGAACTTTTTAATGGAATTATTAAAATTCAAATTACTAAATCAGAAAGAACAATTCTATAATCCCTTATAAAATCAAGTGGAAATAGGTATGTTTTTTTTAGACACAGGCCTTTAAATTGTGATTTTTGTATTTGAAATATATGATTGTCTTTTGCACTTCCAAGAGAATTTATGATAGATAGGCCACACAAACATTCTGGCAATAATGTACAGTATGTGCCATAATATTTAACCATTTTTCAGCCCTATTTGGAAAAGAAGTTTAAGATCCAGGACACGTGTGGAATTCATAACTTACATGCAATGCCAGGGGTGATTGGCGGAATAGTAGGAGCAATCACAGCTGCAGCTGCCTCCGAACATGTATATGGTAAAGTCGGGTAAGCTCAGTCCACAATATCTGTTTACTATACAATATGAAATTAAATAATAAATTAGATACCTGCCATACAAAATACATTAACTGAACCAAATAAAGATGTTACTTTTACATTGTAAGTAATATAAGGTAATGTTCTCCAATATTTATTGTAGCACAGAACCCCCGCTCTGGACTGGCAGAAAATGTTTCACATTTTGCTCTGTAATATTTGTGTTTTTACAGGTTGGACGAAACGTTTGATTTCAAAAAAAATTTTGCAAACAGAACTCCAGCTGTTCAGGGAGGTTACCAAGCAGCCGGAATGTGTGTGGCTCTGTGCTTTGGGATAGGAGGTGGAATTTTTGTTGGTATGTCTAAAAATACTGGGAAACTACGCAATCCTTACACACACACACACACACACACACACACACACACACACACACACACACACACATATATACTGTTTTATATATATATATATATATATATATATATATAGTGAAGCCCGAAATTATTCATACCCCTGGCAAATTTTGACTTAAATTTACTTTTATTCAACCATGATGCCTGTGTCGTTTCCGGTCAAAAATAAAATTGCTGGTTGAATAAAAGTAAATTTAAGCCAAAATTTGCCATGGGTATGAATAATTTTGGGCTTGACTGTATGTATGTATGTGTGTATATATATATATATATATATATATATATATATATATATATATATATATATATATATATATATATATATATATATATGTATATATATATATGTATATATATATATATATATATATATATATATATATGTATATGTATGTATGTATGTGTATATATATATATATATATATATATATATATATATATATATATATATATATATATATGTATGTATGTGTATATATATATATATATATATATATATATATATATATATATATATATATATATATATATATTACCGTTCGTAGAATAGCAAAATGTAAAACATAATCTAACATCATTCTGTCTTTTCAGGTCTGATCCTGAGAATGCCAATCTGGGGGTCTGTAACAGATGAAACATGCTTCGATGATAAGATCTACTGGGAGGTGAGATATGACATTAACTGTTTACAGGAATGTACTATATGGAGATGTTTGTATGTTTACTTATTTTAGCCTATTATGATCAAATAAAGAGAAAGTAGTGTATACAGTAGAATGAATTTAGCAACAGGGTTTAGGATTCACTTTCACTAATTGTTGCATAAACAAACTTCACTTTTCCGGCAGAGTTAATATCATCCATAGTGAAGGTCAGACTACCTTGCTGTTTATCTTTTAATCACAACCTTAAGTCCTTCAGCCAGAATGCAGTAGTTTATACCAAAACGTTTTGATGACAGAACTGCAGAATGTGACTTGTGTGCATAGCTACCATTTATAATTTTCTTTTAGTTGTTGTGGAAGGTATGTAGGTACTTTATTGAAGTAAAAGCATTAATGGTGCAAAGAAAAAAAATACTCATTGCAAAAATGTATGCAAAAGTACACAGGCATTAAAAACTTTATGAATTTAAAGCATTAAATTCAGTGGGAAGCCTTCTATATGGCAACCGGGGGGCAATTGGGATTAGGTGCCTTGCCTAAAGTCATAATATTTCAGTCATAATATTTGGTGGGACCAAATTTTGTTTTGTAGTCTGTTTGTAACTGACAGTATTTCGTATGTTAAGGTGCCTGAAGAAGAGGAAGAAGAGGAAAAACCTTCTCCTCCTGTACTACAATATACCAATCATCTGGCCAACAACCATGCAGAAGTGTAAGTTTAAAATGACAAAAACACATTCTTAGGTGTAGATTAAGTAGTTCATTTACTCGTGTGTGTGTATGTATGTATGTGTATGTGTATATATATATATATAAGGCGGCACGGTGACGTAGTGGTTGGCATGTTCGCCTCTCAGCGCTAGGGATTCCCTGTTCGAATCCCCATCTGGGTGGAGTTTCCATGTTCTCCCCGTGTCCGCGTGGGTATCCTCCGGGTTCTCCGGTTTCCTCCCACAGTCCAAAAACATGGATCAAGTCAAATGAGTTCTCCAAATTGCCCCATGTAGAGTGAGTGAGTGTGTGCCCAGCGATAGGTTGGCGCCCTGTCCTGGGTCTATCTGCCCAGCGCGAGAAACGTTCTCCCCTGGGTGGGCATGGGGAACCCCACCGCGACCCTAATAGAGGATAAAGCGGAAGATAATGAATGAATGAATTTATATACGTGTCTGTGTTTGTGTCACCCACTTTTGGCCACAAGGTGGCGTGAGGTTACAGCAAAGGCATCGACGTCTTCAGCAGTCTGATTTTTTAATCTTGCGTTTACAGAACCGAAACACGCTTCTCTGTGGAGCAGCACTAACCCGAGAAGAGAAGAGCAAAACGCCGACAGGCTTCTGTTTCCATCCTGCACGTCTCATATAGTAATGTAGAACACTACTTTTAATGGTTTAAAATCACCAAATACATTTTTTAATTCGCCTTGGCAATAAGGCTCGGTTTGCCCACGCAGTCGGTGTTTGAAGTCGTCTGTTTGCAATATATCCATATGTAGTTTAAATACTTTAGACATGTATCAGTTAGACTAGGGATCACCCAGTTTATTTAATCAACCTCTAAGGTTCTGTTATGAGTTAAAGCGAATGTTGCAGTATTTCAACTTCCTTTCATGATTTTGTGAAGGGAGAGCCTACCTTTTAATCCTACAAGTCACAGGTCAGTTTGTTTCTATATTTGTGTATAGAAATGATTTTATATAAATTTACAAACTGAATCCCACTGTCTTAATTCAAATTTACAAGTAGCCTTCAAAAGGATTGAATGTAAAATTCCTCTTATATTGGAAACCATGGAAAACATGAACATGTTGAGCTCTAAAAAGATCCTCCAATTCTTTTCCTTTGGCATTTTATTTAAAATATTAATTAAAAGAAATAACATTATAGATTACTTCTTGTTTTAAAGACTGCGTCGCACTACCCTTACAAATGTTTGTTTTAAATCCAACAATATTTGAATGGTCAGCCATGAATTCTTGTTGCTGCGGTAATGACACTATATACACCAAAGTATTGCAACACACTTTGTAATCAGAAAACTGTTGTTTAATTCAGTCCCATCGCTGCAGGTGTATAAAATCAAGCATCTCTATGCAAAGGGGCAGCTTTGGGAAGGCCCATTAATTGTGGAAGGATGGTGTGTAATTTAATTAATAAGTTTTGAATGTTTTTATTAATAGAGAAGATAAACATATGACTCTTAAATTAAATTAAAAAAAAATGATGCATTAAAATGCAAGATGTGTGGTAGATATTCAAGTTTGAGTTAATTAGTTGTCTATAAATGAACTGTGAGCATGCCTTTAAGGGCACGATATACCAATTTATTTAATATAATTTTTATTTATTTTAGTTGTTGACAGTTTTAAACTGTCTGTAAACCTTTTAAATTCTAGCATAGTATGTTTCCCCCCCCACCTTTAAAAATAAATGATGATGGGTGTATTGTTTATTTTATGTAAATTTACTGAGGAAATGTGAAATCTTTGTTTCATCCTTTATTCACGATACCTGATCTAGGATTTATTTTAAGAAAATATTGTATCATTAGAACATTTAGAATGACATTTATGTGAATAAACTACATTCTTTATATTGTAATTTTTATTAACTGAAAAATAAACTGTGCTAAATCATTATAAAAATGAATTCTTTGCCTCGTCTTAAATGGACTTTGCTTGCTGGACAATTGTACCTGTTTTAAAGCCTGTAACCTTGGATGTAAGTTCATGACCTTTGCTTGTTGAGGTCAGTGGCATGATGTCAACGAGATGGCCGTGCCACATGTCTCTTTGATGCTTCTCTTTACTGAGTTTGACCACAGGTCACAAAGAGTCAGGGGTTACGTGACATCATGTACCAGGTAATTTAACTGATGAAATGCACTTGTTTATGTTGGTCATACAGAGTGCTGAAACTAAACACTATCTTAGGACGTTCCAGATTTGACATCAACTAAAATGTAAACCTTGCTGAATTTGTTTTGTGAATATTTATGACCTTCAGTGATTATATTTGTGTTTTACAAGTCTGTCTAGTTTCAGAATTCCGCTTACAACTTGGTCTTTAAGGATATTTTTCTTCCCAAGAATAGTGAGGAAACCAGGCATTAATGTATCTCTACAGGAGGTCTGTGTGCGAGCATTCTGATCTCAGGAGCCATGTTAGAAGAGAAAGCGCTCTAATTAACTGCTTCTGGGGTACTGTGGAGAAGAGGAGGAGAGTCGGAACAAACCCCATTTTTCTTATGCTCCAATACATCACTCCCCAGCTCTTGTGTATTCAGGTCCTACCCCACCTGCTCCCCACCCGGCAGGGCCTCTCTAGTCTTATGTTTATTCATTTGCCACTTAAAGGCCGGACACAGCACCCTGTTAAAACTAAATCAAGCCCCTTTCATGACATGATCCTTTTGCCAGAGCTGAAAGGACCTCAGTCTGAAGGGGGGTCTGACCCTGAGGACACTGAACCAGGAGGAGAGAGAGAGAGGAGGGGGCGACTTGGATGTTGTCTTTACCAAAAAAGCCAGTACTGTCTGCCCTGCTGGTGATTAAGGCAGCCAATGGTAAAGGGAGAGAGACAGCGGCGGGAACTTGGAGGAGTGTGGGAGATTAAGACTGTCACGCCCATTCAGAAAGAGAGAGGACAGGAGGGATAAAGGAGGCAAAAAGCGTTAAAAGAGGGGAAGGAGGGAAGAGAAAACTCTTTTCATGGCTGATGACTGATTGCCTGTCTGGACCGGCGCTCTGGCTTGATTGACAACCATGCTGAGCTGAAGGGTGGGAAAATGGAAAAGCGCACTTGGGTGGAGTTGTTAGCGTGTGAGAAACATTTACCGGGGGGTCGGTGTACAATGTGCATGCTAAGTACGAGTTACAATACACAGACTAACACAGACTCCTCTTCTTTTTAGAGCAAGAAAATAATAAATGCATTTAAAGTTTTAAAAAAGAAAAAATAATAAATTGCCTATTACGACAAAAACACTAAATGCATCCCTAAAAAATTTTTATTCGCTATGTTGGAATTGTATGTTTTTTTTTTTTTATATATATATATATATATATATATATATATATATATATATATATATATATATATATATATATATATATATATATAATGATTTTGGGGGCGGGTATGACTTACGGAGTTAATAAAACGATGCACAAAGAAAAGATCCTTTTACAATATAACTGTTTTTGAAAGCTTGTACATTGTGCCTAGCTGCCCTATAAACTTCCATGGAAGTATAAAATGTTTATGAAGTGGACGGGTTCACAGGACCAGCTGGAATACTGTTACCCAGGGCATCCTCTTAGCTGTCCATGGAGCCCTATACACTGATCTGAATATGGGAGAATATTTAAAGTTTCATGGTCTATGACAAGAAAATCAGTTGATTGAAAATTTCCATATAATGATTCATGCGATTAAGTTGCTATTGGTCACTGCATTGTACATATTTAACTTTTATAAATAAAATGTTTATAGATTAAATATAAGTACTAGTTCCACAGTATATCTCATTGTGTCAACCACTGTAAAGGCAATATGATAATACAGCAAAACATTAACATCACAATAATACACTTAGTACCCTTGTGCTCTTGGCCTTGACAAACAAGAATTATCCTTACTGTCTGAATCTTTTCATAATATTATATATATATACTGTAGATGTTAAAATACCCAATTTCTTTGCAGAGAAAACTATTCTCTCAATGTTTGGGGCCAACTATGTGTTCATAAAAGTGTCACTTGTATAATTTTAGTTATTCATTCATTCTTTATCTCCCGCTTTATCCTCTATTAGGGTCGCGGTGGGGTTCCCCATGCCCATCCAGGGGAGAATGTCTCGGGCGCCGGGTAGACACATCCAGGACAGGCCGCCAACCTATCGCTGGGCACACACTCTACATGGGGCGATTTGGAAAACTCAACTGACTTGATCTATGTTTTTGGACTGTGGGAGGAAACCGGAGAACCCGGAGGAAACCCACACGTACATGGGGAGTACATGGAAACTCCATGCCACCTAATTTCAGTTAACAATTTTTATTTTTACTAAATCCCTGACACTTTTTAAGATATTGAAAGGAAATAAAACAAGGCCTGTAGAGCTTTATATTTTTATGCAGTTAACTCCTTAAAGTGTTTAGCAAAAAATAAATACGTTTTGTAATTTTTCATCACATGTTTGAACTTTAGATTTAAATGAATGCCAACAGGTTTCAGATGCACTCACCCCACTTATTTGTATTTTACTATTCTTTTATTTTGAAATACCAAAAAAATATTTCTTGGACTCAGTTTAGGTTTTCATGTGTGTGTTTCTGTGTTGTAATGTACTTCTGTTCTAACTTAAAGCTGCATGTTTTATATAAAGTGGGTTCTGCAGCAGTCTATTGGAATAATGCAGGCTTCTTGCCTCGGGTTAAAGGTGGACTGAGCTGTGGGCGGTGTTGTACCTATTGTAGTTTCTTTAAACGTGCCATTGATCTCTGCCGCGGTTTCCGATTGACTTTGTAAAGGAAACAGCAGTCCTGTGGTTTCCTCGTGCCTCCAGCACCCCCACCCCCACCCCCCACCCCTCACCCCCACCTGCCCCAAACACAACGCCCGCATGTGCGCTGCGTGTCCCACGCGCCGCAGGTAACCTCACATCAACCTCAGCGGGGTGAGGGCTCTGTCAGATCAGCGGATTAACGGAGATCCGAGGCGCGTTCTCACAGAGGAGGAACCCTGACTAACCGGGTGACTGCGAAAATCCGCGCCTGACAAAGAGGCAGAAAAGGCTCGCCTCCTCCTCCACCTTTATTCAGGCCTGCCTTCGCCTGGTTACCATGGCTGGATACCTTTAAGGCGCTCAGGCTCCTGTTGCTTACTTCAAAGCGGCAGGGGGAGTTCACAGGCGGGAGGTGGAGCGCGCCAGCGGACAGACGTCTCTGTTACCGGGAGTCACGTGTAGACGCGCACACGCTTTACTCCCTCAGAGCTTCCGAATTCCAAAAAGCATCCTTCATTGACTTTAAGAAGCCCATGTTTAGACCGATATGGTGCTGCACCTGTGGCTTAGTGGTTAGCACGTTCTCCTCTCAGCGCCATGGTGGAGTTTCCATGTTCTCCCCATGTCCGCGTGGGTTTCCTCCGGGTTCTCCGGTTTCCTCCCACAGTCCAAAAACATGGATCAAGTCAACTGAGTTCTCCAAATTTTTTGCCCCATGTAGAGTGTGTTTGTGTGCGTGGCTGTGTGTGTGAGTGTGTGCCCAGCGATAGATTGGCGCCCTGTCCTGGGTGTATCTGCCCAGCGCCCGAAACGTTCTCCCCTGGATGGGCATGGGGAACCCCTCCCCCTCCCCGCGACCCTAATAGAGGATAAAGCGGAAGATAATGAATGAATGAATGAATGAATGAATGAATGGTGCTGCACTCTCTACAGCTCAAATCCAAACCTACAAAGGGCCAGCTAACCCTTGTTGGAGGGAGAGAAGCCAAAAAAGAAATGCTGCTGTTAAATATCTAAATAAAAAAAAATTAAAATGACTTTTTAATTACCAAACAATGCTCATTTGGCTCCTTAAAATGAATTGATATGATGAATTGTTATATATTTATGGATTCCTCATTTTTGAAGGGGAAAAAACAGCTGTATGGATCACCTCTAATTGAGAGTATAAATTTTAGTTAAATTCCAAAAATTCACAAAACAACTCTGCTAAACAAAATATTCCAAATAAATAAGAAAAAAAATATTATTAGTTAATTGGCTTCCAGTGTTGTGACAAAGGTTTAGGGAATGATCCCTGCTCATGTACTTTATGTACAGCTGGATCAGTAATTTTTGTCCATTCATGCCATTAGTGAGTCTGGCATTCCATCTTGGTTTGAGTTTGATGAGGTGAAGGTCAGGTCTCTGTGTGGGCCAGTCAGCGGACTTCTACACGACACTCACATCACCATGTCTTTATGACATTATCTTGCTTTGTACACTGCTACACAATCATACTAAAACAATATCGGGCCTTCCTCAAACTGTTCTCACAAAGTTGGAGGTATAGGGTTGCCAATAATTCATGGCTATGTGCTTGATTTTATACACCTGTGGGAATAAGACTAAATCATGAATTCTATGAATAAGAGACATATTCTGATACTTTTTTCAGAAAATAATATTAAACAAAGGCAAAGACACAGTATGTCTAAAGTACATTTTACAGCATTGAAATTTTATATTCGATGAAAGTTTAATATAGAGACTAAGTCACAGATAATCTGGACTTTTAAGTTTGATAATAATAAGAACAGTAATTATATTAATATATTAGTTTAGCTTCCTATAGCTATTCACTTATTGTCATTTACTTATTTAATATTGTAACTTTATAATGGCAATGTATTAAAAATTTGTTGAAATAAATGTAGCCCTCCATCATATCCAGTTGAATTGTGACTGGTTCATGATCCCATGTATTTCAAATGTAATAATTCATGATCCCAACCTTTTCAAATGTAATAATTAGGTATACATTTAGTTTTAAAAAGTTTTTTTTTGCAGTTTAAACAAATTAATACACCACTTACAAAAAACAGTTACTATTTGATTATAGAGTTCTTTTCATAGCATGTGTAAACTTATCAACAATTAAAAATGACATGTTTTTAAAACAGGACTGCATTAAGCATTTTAAGGTTCAACAAAGACTATGAGAACTCTTTCACTATAAGTGAGTAAGTATAGAAGTTAGTGAAATGTTTATATATATATATATATATATATATATATATATATATATATATATATATATATATTTATATATATATATATATATCACTATCCCTTATTTTATTTTTCTAACCTAGTATTTAAATTACCTAAGTTTTAACAATATTAACCATAACAGTTTCTTTTGGGGTTTTATCAAATTTGGACCAAGAAATCACTTTAAATACTATTTTTGAAGTCGGGTATTTAAACAAAACACTTATTAGTCTTACTTTACACACTGATCAATTCTTTTGTATTTATTCTGTATTTATAATAAGCACTTTATACAACATACAATATTGTTTTAAAACAGTTCAAGCCATCAATTTATAAAACAAATTCAGCAAAACACAAAATAATAAGAGGCAGAATAATGAGCAATAAGCTGTTAAAAGGTAAATAATTATATAGAGTGAATAACCATTAATTAAAATGAACAAGGTGAGAATCATTAAACCTCATTAATTTAATCATTCATTTCAATAATGTGATAAAATGTATGTATATAAGAGTAAAACTATCCGTTAAAATGTAACGTAAAATAAAGCACTAGGTGCGGGTCTTATTTATTAGATATGACTAAAAATATTCTTATCACACAACATTGCAGAAAGCACATAAACAAAAGACAAATGAGCTGTATGACTGAATTTACAGCCTCCAGACAGTGGGAAAAGAAATTCTTTCAATGATATACTGTATGTGAAATTGGCCTCTGTGGGGTTTCTTGAATTGTAGAATACCCAATAACTCTATGTGTTAATGGTGAGAGCATGTGTGCATGCATCATTGTTTGTCTATGCTGATTACACAGACACACACACGCACACTGTCTGGCCCTCATGCTCTTCTGCTAATGGTAAACTGGTCCCAAACACCCAGTTAGACACTGAAAAAAGGGGTGCCCAGTCGCCCCACGTCTCCCTTTCCCCATTCAGACTTTTTTGGAATCTGTCTCGTCTAGCCGTTTTAGACAGCACCCCTCCGTCTCTCCATCATTCCCCACAGGAGTTAAGAGGACCTTGACCTCCTGTCAAAAATGCCACCCAGACAGGCAAAGGTCAACACCCACAGTCACTATTCCATGGTGTTAAAGCAATGTTGCATTAAAATCACATTCACAGCTCTGTGGAATTCAGATATGCATTCCTTTAGACTGCAAGTAGAAATGATGGCTGGAAGATTATTTTAGCAGCTCATTTAAAGACGTTTTAAAAATTTTAATTGTCATCTTAACATCATGCAAGAGTTGTAATGATCAAATTTAAATTATGAAACATGTTCCATTAAATAAATAAAGGAATACAAATAACTAACACAAAATTAATAATGTTTAAATGTTACAATAATTTTATTTACTTATCTAATACTTAACAAATATTAATTAAACAATATTCAAATAGGTTCGTGCAAAGTTTTGAATTCAGTGGTTAAGATTTAGAATGCATATTTACATGTAATCACAGCTGTAATATTTAATCACACAGTTTTTTACTACTTTAAATGTTTTAAACTTTAAAACGTTCCAATAAAAAATAGAGAAGTATATTATATTTTTATTCCTAATTTCTCCTTACAGCTTAATGCCAAAAATTTGGTGCAGAATCAGACGATTTGATTCGTAATGATTTAAAAGTGTAATTTAATTTTTTGTTTTTTTAAATATTTAATTTAGTTGCTTGTTAATATATTTATTCATTCGTTTTTAAATGTAATGTAAATGTATTGTTTGTATTTTTTTTTTTTTTGTTGATCTTTGTAGCCCACGTTCTGAAATCTACATTTGATGCATTTTAATGAATAAAATGTTATGGCAGATAAACATCAGCTTAGTTTAAACCTCGATGGTCAAAATATCAAATTATTTATTTGAAATCTCTTTTTTCGCCTTAGAGAAAATCTAAGCAAAAAAAGCCTAATTGAAAACACTATTAATTATTTTCATATATTATATTCTTACATTACATTTTTAAATAAAGTAGCGTCACGGATTCATTTATGTATTTCCCTTGCTGTTTAAGAAAATTGCACATATTTAGTGCAATATTCTTAAACAATTTTGAAATAAGTCCTTTGTGAAATCACTTCAAATATTTTCCAATGCATTTCTTAGAGTATATTCTTTTCTATTCTATAAAATATTTGAAATGGTTGTGGTGTTGTAGTAGTAATAATATTAAAATAATAATGTTATTGTCGTAGTGTTATTATTAAATACAATACATTTCAGTGCATTTTTCCTTTATTTACAAAAATGTGGTTTTAATTGGTGACATCGTTAAAATGAAATGGCTATTTTTTTCCCTTGCGGATCTTTTTCAATTTCTGTTATATTTGTAAGAGCAAACGCAAAAATCCTTTGTTTATATTTCACTGACTTTTTGAGACATGATGTTAAATTTTATTTGAAAGGTTTTTAACTCACAAATACCTTTAAATTAAAATGTATAGGATACAAATGAAGCATGGAGTTTTTATTTGTATGCTCGATGCAAACTGGTTAGATATCTATTGTCAACCCAGCTTTTAGCGCTGAATCACCTTCTTTGGAAGTGCACTCAGTGTTATTAAAGGAGTTAATGTAATGTGTCTGAGTGAAGGTGCATCGGCTGACTCCACGTGGCTCCACGTGTTTACTTAAAATTAGAATTTCACAACGTATCGTAGATGCAGCCCTGCATTCACATTTTGCCTTCTGCAATGTTTCTTACAATTTCCAACAGACAAACGTCTCCCTTAATTTACACAAAACAGAATCTCATGCTTAATTCAGTTTATTATAGGGGGTCAAATTCATCCTAAAATTTTATTTTTGCTGTTTATGCCATCTGTTTATGCCATTTAATTGTTCTGATTTTTCTATTCAATGCTTTATATCGTTGCTTTATAGCAGAACAGCGGTTGTGTAAAGTAGACTAATTGAGAAGTTGGCGAGGGACTTAGAATTAATGGACTGGGTTACTCCGCCCACTTCCCCGAGAATGCACGGCGATTGGCCACTCTGACGGTGGGCGCTTGCGGATACGAGGTGACGTCACTGCAGACGGCTGTACCAGAGAGAAAAGCGACGGTCGGTACCCGAGATGCAGCAGAGCGGCGAAGGGTCGAAGCGAAGCGACATCGTGTGATCAATTACATCCATTCTTCAATCAAGGCTCATTAGGGACCGCTGAATAGAGTTAATCCTAAATAATTGCAAATAATACACAAACTTTTGTCGTGTAGACTTCAGGATTAGCAGCGTGTGTGAGGACAGGAGTGACGCGTGGACCTATAAACTGCTGCATGTTGCAACATCTGCCTCGGAGAACCTGCATTAGAACACCGATGCGCTCTCAGGTTAGTGTGCTCCAAAGGTATACAGGTTCATCTATTCTGTAAGCATCAGAATTGCTTTGTCAACTTGACTCAATTAATTAGGGTAAACATTTGTTTTATCAGATGGCTTTAATCAACCTTGTATCATGTATTAAAAAATTCTAAAAGGTTTATAATAACAACTACATGATTTATAGTGTGCAAGGCGTTCTTTTATAATGCACATTTTCTGTCTTAATATATTGATCATTGTGGTTTTTGTGGCACGTGTTTTGTAAGATGTCTCAACTCCATTGCTGTCTTTTTTTTTAGCAATGGAAATGACCATGGAGAAAACTACAACCAAACAAGAATATAACAACTTCTCTCCCCCACCACTCCATGCTCTTATAGCATATAGCTCTATATGGTTAGCACGGATTTACTGCATGTTTGTAAAATTGGGATACGATCTAATTTTCAGTTTTAAAGACAAATCATATTGCTGCATTAAAACCATATATTATATAAATGTTATATAAATCCACTAATAAAGTTTCTTTTACTCAGGTGGTCCAGGATTGCTATTACAAAAAAAACAATTCAATTCACAATTGCCTATACAAACTTGTTATATCAAAAACTTGTAAACCATGGGCAATTTGTAGATGTTATTTAACAGAAGTACTTTGGTATGTGAGTGATCATGTTGAGAGTCATTTCATGACGGTGCAGGTGAAGCATGACATGCCATGAACGTGGCTTTACGATGAAAGCAGGCTGAGGCCTACACACACACACACACACACACACACTTATCTTCCAGTCATTATTTATCCGACTGTCGGTTTTGACTGAATGTCTGATGACAGAATGTGTATCTCTACATTGTGCAAATAAGACTTTAATAGATTTTTAAATTGTAGCTAATCCTTAATGTGTAAATCATGTTTGTATTAAAGCAGTTTATTTATTGTTGTTATTATTATTATTATTATTATTATTATTATTATTATTGTACATGTTTCAATAATCAAACCTGTCCCAATACTACAATAATATTTTTTTATAATAATAATAATAATAATAATGATGATGATGATTATTATTATTTTTGTTGTTGCTGCCTTTCACTTGCACTAATGTAAACCATAATGTGTTCAATTTGATTGTAATAATAAATGCATGTGCTTTAAGATTTATCCATTTAAATGTTTCTTGATATTCTTCCTTTTGTTTATCTCTGTACTGAATTTTTGAATTTCAGAATTCCTGCATATATCTGACTCTCCGGCTTCTCAAGCAAGGATGGGGTTGGTTTCTGTCTTTGGTTATCTAGCTGTATGAGTATAAATGCATGTCATAAAGCTAGATAACCGAAAGTAGAAATTAATCTCGAAACTGCATTCCTCCTGAATCACACTCCTGAAAAACTTTCTCATTTATGGCTCATTGAGAAGTGACTGAAAGCCCTGTTTTTCAGGTAAAGAGCAGTTACAGATTTGCACTTTCTATTACAACTGAAAACAGATTGGTTTCCTAATTAAACTAATTCAAGAGTGCTATTACATAACAAATAATATGAATAATTTGAGAGTTACATATTTATATATATAATATATAACTCTTTATGTGTAACTAATGATCGATATAAATAGATGTGTATGAATATAGTGGAGTTGCTTTAGTAAACATTGCCTTTATTAATAAAATATTAATTAATTTGTAGTGTTTTACAGATATAAACAATTTTTTTTTCTTAGAGAATTTTATGGCTATATTTTATGGGTATAAAAAAAGTGTCACATGCATGGTATACTTATGTATTGGGTGCAAATTTTGGGTAGTACAGCCAGATGCTATGGTACAGCTTGATTATTATACTGATTATTTTGTAATGCATTATTTTCATTTTTTTCCCGTTTTCTCCTCAGAGTCCTCCGCTGTGACACGACATAATAAAGTAACATGACATGAGCACAGGGAACATGCTGTACAGACGAAAGGAGAGAGACGGAATTGCAGAGAGGAAGACGCCTTTGTCTGTGAAGGGCGTACCATCTCATGCCAAGAGGGTTCTGGTGCCATCTGCAGTCCTCTGGGAAGAAAGAGGGCACCATGCCCATGCCACAGGCAATGAAGCCTCTGTTAGCACCCTGGGGCCTGGGCATGATGCTCAAGGCAGGCAGGGAGGCCATCTTGAGGGAGATCATGCTGAAACAGCTAAGATGGCTGGACTGGCACTGGGTGAGATGCATAGTCTTTATTTATTCCTAAGTGTAATGTTTTTGTGTCTATGTTTTGTGTGTGTGAGTGTGTATGTGTGTGTGCATGTTTATCAATATATAAATGTGTTTATGAATGCGCTTGCATGTTAAACCAGTCAGTTCATCTCCTTGCCTATCTGATTTTACTATACTAATTAAGAGTGGAGGAGGGGAGGTAAAGAAAACAAATGAGCTGGCACCAATTGCAGCGGCAGAGGCTTCCATCTTCTTTTGTTAGAAATGCTGTGTGAATGAACATCCAGCCATGTCCATTATGACTAGTCACGTTTTTTATGTTACTACATAGCTACATTTATCTGGTAACCTTTATTGATATTTCAACATTACATATTAAAATGTAATTTCTAGTTAGTTTGTATGTGAGGCATTGCAGCCCTTAGGCACTTGTCACTGCAGTGATCATATTGATGTTTGCTTGTGATACTTCATTTATTGTGTTTATTATTTTCATAGTAACCTCTTCTGGAATCTATGAATGATAATCTAAAATACCCGAATCAATTAGCACACCTTGGTTTGGATAAAATAGTCATTTTGCACACAGTCATTATTAAACACCCAGAAGCTTAAACTTCTATGAGTACTGACATTTCTTTTTGCATGTGTACATATCATTGTAGTGTTGATAATATAGGCTTACATTAAATTCAATTAATTAAATAGATGACTTTGCAGCCAATGATGAATAATGAGATAAAATAGAATATTATATTTCTTACTTCTGAAGATCCATTTGACATGCTTGCACCAAAAAGAATAAAAAGGCCAATGTAATCCATGTCTATGAATATTAGAGGCAGCATCCTTGACGTGTTTCATAGACTTTTTACTTGCATTTAAATTACATTTATGGCTACAATCCAAATTTTAGTCAAAACTTTTTCACTGAAAAAACAAGCAATTTACGATTAAAATACAAAAATGCAAAATAATGTCACATCTGCAACAAAACAATTGTATATGTGTGACTGTATTACACCCTTATTCATTATGTCGTAAATTCATTGATATTTTGCCTGAAGTCCCACAATTATAATATTATATGTTTATTTTAATTCAAACATCGAGTTAAGTGAGATAGAATCAATTTACTTCTGCCCTGTGATTGTGATGTATTGTTCACTAATTACCTTTTAAAAGCTGTGTATTATTCACACAGTAACAACCATCTATGCTGAAAATTTCTGGCCCTTTACTTCTTGTGGTCGTAACTGAAATGGCACCCTATGCCCCTGGCACTCTGGCCTCCATTTTGATGGGGTGCGCAGACGAGATGGATCTATACTCGACCACGGGGCCAGCAGCTGCGGCAGCATGCCTTAATGAACTGAACGTAGTGTCTGCCATTATTATTCTGCCCCACGCACATCTTCCGTTGCTTAATAGAGGCCCCCCTTTCTTAAAAAAAAAACGTTCCCACCATTGTCAGGACTGGTACTTCTTTAGCATGGTTTGAAGGGGGGTAGGGTGGGAAAGCCCTGAGCAGACTAGA
The DNA here is from genome assembly GCA_019802505.1 of Corydoras sp. C115. Classification (NCBI taxonomy): domain Eukaryota; kingdom Metazoa; phylum Chordata; class Actinopteri; order Siluriformes; family Callichthyidae; genus Corydoras; species Corydoras sp. C115. The sequence continues at coordinate 1,475,646 of JAFMOC010000043.1, forward strand.
CAGGACCAGATGCCAAAGACATGAGACTGGTATGCAGATTGGGGAGCTTTTGTGTGTGACTGTGTATGTACATATGCACAAATGAGCAGAAGCACCTGATCGTGATAATTGGTCTACTCCTTGCTAATGCTTGTCTGGCCGAGATGGAGATGTTGTTGACTGTAGAGATTTGTGTGAAATAAATCTGTGGCATTAGTCCAGCTGTAAAATGTACATGTTTCAAATGGTGTGTGAGCAATATTTACATTTTAGCACCCAGTGATGATTTATATTGCCCTAGATACTTGTATATGTAACAATTGTATTTTAGTTAAACCAGTACAATACACTGTCCTAGTTTGTGCATTTACATTTAACTAGTTTGTGTTATTATGACTAAATCTACAAGTTAAGAAATTAAAACTAATAAACAAAATGTAATAATGAACATTTTACCTTAAATAAATATATTTATGAAAGTTATAATTTCAACAGTTACAAGAAATTAACTCACCAGCTAAACAAAAATAACAAACACTGAAATGTGTTACTAAATATATAATTAGAAATAAAGATGAAAACTAAGACAGCAAAGAAATTTTTTTACTGTACACACAACAGATGGATCTTTTTTTAAATTACGGCTGAGTATTTAACATTTGAGAATACCACTGTAGAAATTGATTTATTCCTTTAGAAGAGGGAATATGACATTAATGTGGAGATGAGACGCCATGGTTAGTTTGGTCCAATATAAATAAAACACTCTCCTGCAGAAGCCATACAACATTGCTGTAAAATGCCGATTAAACATTTAAGTGTGTGTGTGTGTGTGTGTGTGTGTGTGTGTGTGTGTGTAACATAAATTTATTTCATTTATTTATTTTTTTTACTATATAAAGAGTACATGTTTTAAATAATGTAGGCAACACCCAGTTACATTTAATTTGAATATGTATGCATCTTTACTGTACATTTCTACAAAATAGACTTGATACTTTACTTTAATTGAACATGAGGCCCATTTAGCAAAAATTAAGGTCAAGTGCCTTTAGGGGGTGAAATGGCAAGACTTGCATGATGATTACTTTTCTTCTAATCCTTGGCTTGAAGATATGTGTATGACAAAGGATTTAAAATGTTTTACAAATTATATATTGAGAATGCTGTAAATACAAGTCAATTAATTCCTCAAAGTTGAAAAAGGCTTTAAGAAAAAGACCATTTATATGTTTCTACTCAGTAACATGTACTTCTGTCACATAAACCCAGGTATTTGTATGTTGGGACAATAAAAAGTGTTCATAAGGGCTGGCAGGAGTATTAAGCTACCCACATACTGCATTTAAAACCTTGGATGACATCCAATGTAGGTCAGGCCTAATCTTTGTCTGTTAATGCAACATTAGCTGAGACTAATCTGTTACATAGAATGTTTCTCAGGGGATAATAGAAATGTTCTTCTAATCCACTCTTTTCAGACCAGCGAGACATGTAGGTATGGCTTTTACATGAAAAGTAAAAAGACCTAAGGTCTGAGTTGTCCATTTCTTCTAATACTGTACTCCTGGGTAATCCTTCTTGAATGTAAAAACAGTTGGGGGGTTACTTGTAAAATATAAAAGGTAATAAAAATAAAATTTCAGAATAAAAATTGTGGTTGAAAAAAAAACTTTATCCTGATCAGCATTAAAACAAGGGCAATCTGTTTGCGAGAAAAGTAATCAAGTTTACCTTTATATAGAAATAAAAGTTTGGTTTATTGTTAAAATTATTGTTTTTCTGTTTGGTATTTTTTTTAATAATATAGTATCCAGTGTTATATATTAAGAATATATATTTTTTTATTATATTTTGGGCTTTACATCAAGTTCAAGTTCACGGATGTAGAGGCATTTTGTCCTTAGACAGCCCCCCCCCCCCCACACACACACACACACACACCTTCTTTGTTTCAGCATTTGTCTGTGTCTCTTTCCGTCCCTGCCCGTCCTCTCCAAGGGAGAGCTGCTCACCCTCTGACCTGTGTGAAGGTTGCTATGGCAGGGTGGCTGGCTGACTCAGTAATGTGGCTGTGAAAAGGCAGTCCTGTCAGGGCCATCTCGAGATGTGCCCCCCCCTCCACTTTACCACAGCTGGGTATGGCCCCAGAGCCTGGGAATGTCAGAGTCTCAGGTTCATAAGACACCCCCCCCACATGCACCCAACTACAGCATACCATTTGAGATGCCCCCCTCCCACAGCTCCAGTCTAGCCATAGTCTCAGCCTACTGTCTGAAGCATACAGCTCGATTTGTACCTCATTTTCTTTATGCAGTATGCGTTCTGTGGTATTCTACCTAAAGTAATGCGCAATACACAGTAAAGCACTTCTAACCTCTACCAACATCTACCACTAACAAAATTGTATACAAGTTACTAAATTATCGTATTAGTTTTCATGCATGTTATTAGCTATAATTGCAAATGTAATAACTTCAGTGGTTGTAATGATAATAGCTAAGACAATTAAATAAAGCTAACCATTACTTTTACCAAAATACAGAGATTACAGTGTCTGTGTGTGTCTGTGTGTGTCTGTCTGTGTGTGTGTGTGTGTGTGTGGGCAGAGCGGGTGTTTTCACCCACTATTCTACTTCTGCATGCTAATGGGAGGGGAAGGCAAACTAAAAGAAAAGTGATTAGCATAAGCTGTATGAAGTCCAAAGAGTGAGCATGGTGATAAAATAGAAATCAGAGCCTGGCGAAAAGGGAGAGAGAGGACAAACAGTGTGTTGTGCAGCCAGAGAAGAGAATGGCAACATTTGCATGGTGAAATTGTCACAGAAAGAGTCTGATCTGCTCCCCTGCAGTGATGAAAGGAATAGCATCATCTGTTTATCATTTTAAAACTGGCCATGAGTCGACACATGATTGGCAAAGATGCATTGTTCTAAAGAAAAGGAAGCCTGATTAGGCGGCCGTTATTTGCCGTTTGACTGGTAACAAATACAAACGCACAGTAAGAGTTTAATGTGTATATTGTTAATAATGAAATCTTCAAAGCTTTGATTTCAGGTTTAATAAACGATGAATTATTTTGTTCAGTAATTGTTTAAGTTTATGAATTATGTTACCATATTCAATAAAAATAATATAAATTTCAAAATATAATTGTAGTAAATGCTTTTTAATTCTTTTTATGTATATTACCCACATTTGCATCTTACATGTGTATCTGAGTGTGTTTTTTTTTTTTTTTTTCAGACAAAAAAAATTAATTGCCACAGAAAAGCTGACCTACACCAAAAGCTAAGTGGAAGAATAACTGTAAGGAAATTGGAGATCTCCATGATGGTTATGAATTGGAATTTTTATAGCTATTGACCTTTTTATTAATGTTTATTTGGATGAACTACCCGATTAATAATGCCATGTTTGTATATATACTAAATATAAATAGAATTTAATACATAAATGTCTGTTAATGTTTTATGTTTTGACCATTGTGATTGTGACATGTGCATTAAATATATTTTACAGAAGTATCTGTTTGTGAGTAGTGTTTAAAAAATACTTCAAGGCAAGCCTTAAACGGTGTTTTTTTTATTTTACTTGTTCAACTAGTGATATTTGGGAAAATAAGTTGAATATAGTTTTCTACATGAAAATCAGTACCATGGACAGCGAGTAGCTTTATAACCACAAGCGCATGCCTTATTACAAAATACATTATTTCTTAAGAAATGTGTTACATGCAGGTAGTCCTTTAATATAAAACACAATATAATAATATTTGACATTTTTCTCTCTTTCTGTAATACAGTATAATCCTCTACCACATGCCCACATTATTTTTTGCACAAAATTAGCTGTTTATAAAAAGTGTTGTACATGCATATATAGGTATAAACTTATTTTGTTTGCAAATGTTTTTTTTTATATTTATTATTATTATGAATTATTTAATTAGAATGAATGTGGTTGGAGGTACTTTTCTTTACAGAAGCACCTGCATATGCAAATGTTTGATTAATAACTGCAGTTTGGCTGGTTCCTCCATAACGTACTGACTTGTTTTGTTCTCTAAATTGTTGTTTTGTTTAAAAATGTCTGCTAAATGAAAAGTGATGTAGATTTAGTCAAGTGTCAGGGCTAGTTTTTGGCACTGAACTTGACTCTTGATCTCTCTTCCTAAATTGACAGTGCATTGACCCTCTTTGACACTGGGCCAGAATAAATAAAGCTGTAATGATACTCATGTGGCTTTCGGACAAGACCTATTTGGTGGCTGTCCCCTTGGCCAGCCCCTAGAGGACAATAAACCAGGCCAAAGAGCTCATGTGGTCAGAGGTTAAAATCACAGGTTAAGGGCCACTAATGAAATGGTAATTACCGTGTATTCCCTTATGATCTCTGAAGTGGCAATACACTGGTATCTTAAATAAACACAAAGGCTTTGCGACACAATAAACTCTAGGATTTTGTCAATAATAGTAAAAACAGGCCACAGCACTGACATAAAAATAACAAACACACATTACTTTCAAAAATTGGAGCCTTTATCACACATTATATATTTGTAATACAAATTCTTTCAAACTGTGCAAAATAATTAATAAATTATTTATTTAATGGCAGTAAGTCATTATTTACTGGACAGTAAAGTAACTTATACAGGTATAACACAATTCAGTGGCAATAACAAACTTTTCTATACATTTTACCAGACCTATTTGTTTTTGAGATATAAACAATAAAGTATATGTTATGTTTTCCTGTAAATTTCCTGGAACTTAGTGGATTGTGTGGAAATAATTTTTTTTAGGTTTGGTGGTGTAAATAAATCAGACAGAAATACATAAGATACTGTAGAAGGAACTGACACACATGTTTGACATTATACATATAAGTGTATATTTATTTTAAAGCCCAATATTGATTTAGTAAATGTCACGAAATGAGCAATAAATTGTATAAATTGTATGCAAACACCCAGAAATAACGCAATAGCCTTTACGCAACGCCTGGTTCCTTTGACAATACTACCTCCTGGTGGAAATATTGGTACTGCATGCATAAAAGAAGCCTGTAAAAATATTTATTTTAAAATATTTCCATTTTTTAAAAATGTTTAGACCACAAAAGCGTGATGTGGCGCAATGTCAAAGTTACACATTTTTAAAATGGTGATTTAACACATGAAACTATGAAACCATGAAATACGACATATGGAACTAACTTCTATATTAAAAACCAAACACAAGCACTAACCGCCAGTTTCCATAAAGTAATACAAAAGAAACAATCTATATTTATATGGAATAACCAGCTGACAATGATTTTAGTAAAATGAGAAAATAAAAGTAAAACAATCGACCCCGGCAGGACTCGAACCTGCAATCTTCTGATCCGAAGTCAGACGCCTTATCCATTAGGCCACGAGGCCGATGCTCTGACTGCCGCAATCTTGCGTATTGAATGCAGTGCAAACGGGTTACGTCATATTTTTAAACTTTGTTTAATATATACCACAGTTATTTATAAACGTCACTGATTGTTATTTAATTATTATCGCACATGTCTTTCACTAAACCGCATACCACTATCAGCCACAAGGTGTCGCTTTGTATAATATACTATAATGGACAAATAGTGTCGATTCCGCGTGACAAAGTAAATAATAGTAATAAATTGAATAGAAATATTGATTATAATAATGTTTATTATATGTTTTATTAGTTGTTTTTGGATGGTAGGTTAAAAAAAACATTCAAAAATACATATCTAGAACAATACATACGAATCTATTCTATTGAGTCAACATAACATGATTCAGAGTCGACTATCAGGAATCGAATGGTTCTTAAGTGAATTCAAAATGGCTTCCTTGTGTAACGACGCAACGTGTTGGTTTCACAGCAAGATTAACACCGTTTAATAAACACTCATTATTTTACTGTAACTTGTCTTAACACTTGTAAATATCTCTAATGCGTTATGACTACAACTTCCTGGCGTGGTGAAGTTAGTTTTCGGTGTAAATTCATTCGGTCAGGTAAATTTATCTCAGTTTATTATTCATTCATTCATTCATTATCTCCCGCTTTATCCTCTATTAGGGTCGCGGTGGGGTTCCCCATGTCCATCCAGGGGAGAACATCTCGGGCGCTGGGCAGATAGACCCAGGACAGGGCGCCAATCCATCGCTGGGCACACACACACACTCTATATGGGGCAATTTTGAGAACTCAATTAACTTGATCCATGTTTTTGGACTGTGGGAGGAAACCGGAGAACCCGGAGGAAACCCACGCGGACACGGGGAGAACATGGAAACTCCACCCAGATGGGGATTCGAACCGGGAATCCCTAGTGCTGAGAGGCGAACGTGCTAACCACTAAGCCACCGTGCCGCCCTCTCAGTTTATTATTCAATTACAAAGTTTTTATTTGGCAGAATGTTGTTTAATTTGCACAAAGTTGTAAATTTCTAACGCTACCTTATAGCTTTGCTTAATTCATGTGTGTACACTGATATCCAGGTTGATATTTCGGGTTGTTTAGAGGCTGACAGGAGAAGAGATGATGCACCGCCTCATTGCTCCTCGGAGGAGGTGGAGATGCTCCTCAGCTGCTTCATACAGAAAAAGATGCTCAGCTGCAGGTGAAGTGACAGTTAAGCAAAGCTCCACTGAGACCCGCATAAACCCACTAAACATCCAGATGCTCTCCAGGAACCTCCACGAGCAGATATTCCAGAGCTCCTCAGTGGAGTACTCTCCTAAAGACGTGGAGCGAAGTATCAGACATTTAGAGAAACATAAGTTATGGGGGAAAGATGTATCTCTGTTAACTGATGTGGAACTAAAGTTGCCCAAGCTTTATGGTGAGGACATTGATGAACACTTTCGTGTTCTGGCTCAGAAGCAAAGTTTGTCCTATTTGAAGGCGGCCAGTTCTCTCCAGCAGGCAAAGCTGCCACAGATGCCAGATAAATGGGAGCAGGAAATGGGCTGGACATGGTATGGACCTAATGGTGAACGTAAGAAAGTGGATTTTCCAGATGAGAACGCCTTGGTGTTTGATATTGAAGTTTGTATGTCCGAGGGCCACTGTCCAACGCTGGCAGTTGCTGTTTCTCCAACTGCCTGGTAAGACATGGTCTATATTCTTTGTATACGTTAATCTAAGTGTTAAATAAGTTGTCTTTGCATCCTCTTTTTAACAATGAGTTTACATTGAATTTGGTATAAATGAATGGTGATGAATGTCACATTCATAGCAATTGGGGCTTAAAGTTATTTTACTAGTATGGTGTTTTTGGATGCTCCAGGTACTCATGGTGCAGTAAGAGATTGATTGAGGAAAGATACAGCTGGTCCAGTCAGCTCACACCAGCAGACCTCATTCCTTTAGAGACTCCAGCCAACTCCAGCAGGCCCCCAGGTGGACATTGGAAGGAGAGACTAATAGTGGGGCATAATGTCAGCTTTGACAGGGCACACATTAAAGAACAGTACTTTCTGAAAGTATGCATTTACTCCATAAACACAACACTTTTGTAACACTAATATTTATACGTCACATTTTGCACAAACTAGAAGCATCTATTTATGTGTTATGTATTGTTTCATGTTGTACATACGTTGTCTAATGAAGCATAAACAAAACAGACTAACATAGAATGGGCTCCCATAAAGGTTGTATGTGTAACGTGTAGTAGTTTGAATACTTTCTTGTAGTATAGTTATTACAGCTGTGTAATTGATTGTTTCTCTTGTTCTTACATAGGGCTCAAATATGCGTTTTTTGGATACAATGAGCCTTCATATGGCAATCTCTGGACTCACAGGTTTTCAGCGCTCATTGTGGATGGCTAGCAGGTACGGCAAGAAACGAGGCTTGCATGAAGTCAAAGAGCACATGAAAAAGCTGGGTCGGCGCCCAGAAGGCCCTGTGGTTTGTGGACTTCTGTCTTTCTTTAAAGCAATAATTTGTTGTGTTGTGGCTGATAAATTTGAATGTGTTCAGAATAAAATACAATTTATGTTTAGGAAAGTCCTTAATCACAACATTGCAAGGTAACACTTCAGGCATCACTCACTAATGTATCTTGCTTATCTACATGTGCTGTTCTTAGATTGGTTCCTGGGACTGGGTTGACATTAGCAGTATTAACAACTTGGCAGATGTCCATGCTCTTTATGTTGGGGGAGAACCTCTGCAGAAAGAGGCCAGGAATATTTTCATTAAGGGACGAATGAGCGATGTGCGAAACAATTTTCAGGTAAAAAAGCAGAATTTAGTTAATGATTTTAATAAGCTACTTTATTAACAATGTAAACAACCTTAACTCCAGTACCACATTGATCAAAATGTTCACATAATGATTAATACAGATATATAATAATATTATAGTCACATTCACTGATATTTACAGTAATTGTTCAAAACTATCTGTGTACTAGGAGCTGATGCAGTATTGTGCTCTGGATGTTTTGGCTACTCATGAGGTGTTCACCCAACAACTGTGTCTTTTTATGGAGCGGTATGATATTCTAACGTTTATTCTGCAGACATTGCTATCTAAGTGTGAGCTGTGATCATCTTTAAACATTTTTTGAGATGCAGGTGTCCTCATCCAGTGACATTTGCTGGGATGCTGGAAATGGGAAGCTGCATTTTACCTGTCAATCAGAACTGGGATAGGTATTTAGAAGATGCCCAAGACACATATGAGGAGCTACAGAGAGAGATGAAGAAATCACTAATGATTCTGGCAGATGATGCCTGTCAGTTACTGCAAGATGACCAGTAATTAACTTTGAACATACAACTAAACACATTATCTTTTGGATTTTATCATTTTTGTGCAAAATCTATGTAGTTCTGGATTTTAGATGATTTTAGTCTTTGGTGATCTTATGTTTGGTGCTTTAGCTACAAGGAGGACCCTTGGCTTTGGGACATGGAGTGGGATGTTCAGGAGTTTAAACAGAAGAAAATGATTGTAAGCAAGAAGAAGAAAGCCAAACAAGAGGCCGAAAAGGCAGCTGCTGCGCTGAATTCCAAATCATATGGCTCAGAAAGAGATTGGGATGAGGGTATGTTACTATGTGTTAAACTTTGGGAGATTGGAAACATTTTTATCCTGTTTGCTTTCCATCATTTGTAGAATTTGGAGCTTTAAGTTGTATCATTGTTGCAACAAATTGGATTTTGTCTTGTTTCCCAATAGACCAAGAAGTAAGTTATTAGTTTAATAACCAGGCTTTCACATTTTAAGTCTAATGAACTCTAATTGCTCTGTATTGTCACTAACAAAAATTAGATTTTGTTTTTATTTAAATGTTATTGCAGTCTGTAATCACCAGATGGCAGCATATGTTTGTTTACAGGTTATTAACTCTGTGGTAATTTATGGTATTTAAAATTTTAAAGTTTTATGTTCCTGTTTTCTCAACTAAATCTGTATTAGCATATCCTCTCCAGTGGCCAATAGGATGATAGTTGAATTTAATGGTTAACACAGTCACATTGTCACATTTTAAAAAGACCAAGCATCTACTGACATGCATTTAGCATAATTACCTCCAACTTTATGGGCCATAGCACTGGGACAGCTTCTCTTTCAACTTCTCTATACAATGTTTTGTTTTAGATCCAGGGCCTCCAGAAGAAGAACAAGACATGATGGCACCCAGCAGAGCACTTGTGGAACAGCTAAAGGAAACTGTAAGCTGCTTGCCGAAGAGGAGACAGCATATGCCAGCACACCCAAGGTAAAGATGATGATCTTCATGGAGAAAAAGTTTGTTTTTTCCTTAATTGGATGTTAATGAGTTTATCCTCTAAGAAATTATTATTTATACCAGTTTGATATTTTTAATTAGTATACTTTCAAATCACGTAACTGTAGATAGTGTAACTGACTGATGCAACTAACTGATGTTTTTTTCCTCTTAGCTGGTATCGTAAGCTGTGTGTGAGGATGTCCGAACCGGAGGAGGACTGGTCTCCCTGGAGCCAGTCTTATTAGTCTGCAGATGAGGGTGACTCCCAAATTGATGGGTCTGACATGGGATGGGTTTCCACTGCACTATACAGAGAAACATGGCTGGGGTTACCTTGTTCCAGGGCGCAGAGACAACATGGATATTCAGGACATTGAGGGACCTGAATGTCCCTACAGGTACAGTTTTTCTTTATCTGCTTTGTTCTGCAATTAATAAAGTATTCTGATTCTGATTTTAAGGTATTTTGATGTAATTTATTAAAACATGTGCTTATTGGTTTGAATTAAAATAAGTTTCATAATTGATTTTTTTTAATATCTACAACAATAAACCATTAATCTACTTAGGTTTATTGTGTGTATGTGTGTCCGATTGTGTGTTTCCCCCTCATTTGTGTTGGTGTCAGTAGTTTTCAAATGTATTTAACTTAAAGTGTGTTACATTTCTCCTGGTATTGTCCGCAGAGTAATTGAGAGCATCTATAGAGAGTTTTGTGAACAGAAAGGTAAAAAGCAGCCACAGTGTCTTGACACCCTGCCTACAGATGACCTCATGTTGACCGACAGCAGTGTATGGCAAACAGTAAGAGACTTTTATTATATAACTTTTTAAAGCGAAGCAGCAGGCACTGGCTCGTGATGTCTTATAGGTTTATATATATATAATTGTAGAGCCAAACAGTATAACAGATAAACCAAATGAAAAATTAAGTTCATTATTTCTTCACTGCACTTTCTAGCCTTATGTTATCAATACACATGTTTGTTTAGAATTATCATGTAATGAAAGCCTAGTGCAGATTTATGGGACGAAAACCAAAATAGGAAATAGCATGTGGATTTTAATGTACATTTGAAAAAAAGTCACATTTACTACAGCATACTGAAATCATGAAACAGTTTTTTATACAAATAAAATTGTCTTTTCCACACCAGTAAAATTACAATATAATCACATATTTTATATAAAATAAATTATTAAAATAAATTGTGTATCTGACTGCACAAATTTGTTGTTTTTTATGGTTTTCATTTTCCTTAAAATAACTAATTTATTTGCTAATGATTTGATATTAAGAACATTAAAACCTTAGGGTAAATTCTTATTGAAGGATTTGTTTAAATGCTTAGGTGGAGGAGTTAAGTCGACTGGAGAGCATATCTGATGATGAAACCATGCCCAGAGGAACGTCATCAAAAAGGCATAAGGTAATGTTCCATTTTATTTGAGGTTTACATTTTATTTACCTGTCATGTTCTGTCGTTGTGTTGCTCCTCACAGTTATTTGTAATAAAAAGAAACTGGTGCTTATGACTTATTATTGCTGTAAACAGGAAACAGATTCTTTAATGATTTAATTTATACATTGGATTAGTTTTACAGACAAGGAAGTTTTATATATTTTTTTTTTGGGTAAAAAACTATCTGGTAAGTTTCTAAGTAAGTATCTTACATGTTATAAAAAGCTCATTTTAATTATTTGTTATGAAATTGTGTGTTGTGATCCATGTATCTAACCATTTACTAAAACATATTACTTCCTTTAGACATCTAAGGCTCCAGATGCTGACATTGGGTGTCCTTATCACAGTGGAAATGGTCCATACAATGATATCAACATTCCTGGATGTTGGTTTTTTAAACTGCCTCATAAGGTGAACTAAAACACTAAATTTGAAAATGTGAAAGTTATTTGTAAGTGATTGCCAGAGAACTGTATTTTGACTAGGGTTTTAATTTTAGGATGGAAATGAGAATAATGTGGGCAGCCCCTTCTCCAAGGATTTCCTGTCAAAAATGGAGGACGGCACGCTTCAGGCAGGGAGAGGAGGAACAAATGCAACACGTGCTCTGGAGATAAACAAGATGATCTCATTTTGGAGGAATGCCCATAAACGCATTAGGTGCGATTCCCTAAGTGCACTGCATGTAACATCTAGTAAAGCTTCTGGTAGTTTGTTTTTTTTTGCTTTATTGAACAGTCTTGTCATTGATTCTTTTCTGTCTGCGTAGTTCTCAGATGGTGGTGTGGCTGCGGCAAGGGGAGCTTCCTCGCATTGTTAGAAGGTGTGGCTGAATTTTTCAGCATGTATCTTTATTTACTCTGTTGTTTTATAACCTTTCTTTTGCATTGCACAGACATGAGGACTATGATGAAGAGGGCCATTATGGAGCTGTCTTACCACAGGTTATTACAGCGGGGACAGTTACTCGCCGTGCCGTGGAACCAACTTGGCTAACGGCCAGTAATGCACGGGCAAGTACAGACATTTGAAGTCACAAGTGGTAATTTACAGTGTTCTACTTTTAGTCATGTAAGTTTTTACACTTATTTATTACTAAGCTGTTCTTTACACAAAGACAAACACCTTTTTTGGATAATAAAAAATCAGCATCTAAGCAGTGTTTCTGTACTCTTGCTTCTGGGTTACACATGTCAATCATCACTTATCATAGCAAACTGAAAAGAGCGAAAAGAGGGTATTTTTCCAAAATTTGTATGAACTATGAATGTCTCAGCAGTGGTGCAAATGGTGTATTTTATGGTTGTGATTTGAAAGTGTAATAAAACACTATCACTCATGTTTAATGTTCTCTCTGTAAAATTCTCTCTTTGAAATTAGGGCATTTTTTCACATTGTGTAACATTATATGCATCCGTGTGTGTTAACAGCGGGACCGCGTTGGTAGTGAACTCAAGTCTATGGTGCAGGTTCCCCCTGGTTATCACTTGGTCGGTGCAGATGTTGACTCACAGGAGCTGTGGATTGCAGCAGTGCTTGGAGAGTCCCATTTTGCTGGATTGCATGGTAAGTTGTAGTTTGATGTCATATTTAAGCCAATATTTTGAGCACTTCAAATAATGATATTTGTAATAGAATTTACTATCAATAAAGAATAAAACTGTGACATGAAATTCAACATCACTTCTTGTGACAGCTCTTAAACAGCATGGAATTAAAAAAAAAAAAAAATCATTACCATTATTTTGTGTCCATTTTTTTTATTAGGGACAAAAGCTACTGAAACTCATCCAGTAGTAAATTGAAGTGCAAATGCAGCATTTGTGTAAAAAAAACAAGAAAAAAAACTGTAATTCATAATGTTATTAAAAGTAGCTGGAAATATGATAATTATCTTAACGGATTTAAACCGCTGCGGGTTTATAACTTATACAACAACTTTCTCTTTTAGACTTTTTCTTCTGATCTGCACATTTCCATAATAATATCTGTGTAAACATGAATGCAAGTAAATGAATGAATGCAAGATAGAGAAAGAGTGGGATTACATGGCCTGTCACAAATTATGAGCCTGTCAGTAATAAAGACAAGAATTTTTCTGTATGATGAATATTTATCTAAGTAGTTACATTGTACAGACAATTTGCATTTGTTGACTTTTGAGATCTAACTCAATACTGGAATAATGGTTTTGAATGTGTCCCTTCTTTACAATGCTTTCACAATTTTGATTTGGCTTCAGGCTGTACAGCATTTGGATGGATGACTCTGCAAGGAAAGAAAAGTCAGGGTACGGACCTGCACAGCCGTACTGCTGATGCCGTGGGCATCAGTCGAGAACATGCCAAAGTCTTCAACTATGGACGCATCTATGGTGCTGGGCAGCCTTTTGCTGAGCGCCTTCTCATGCAGTTCAACCATCGACTCAGCCAGACTGAAGCAGCTAGTAAAGCAAAGCAGATGTATGCACTTACTAAAGGACTGCGCAGGTAGAAGCTTACTGACCGGAGATATCTAATCATTATCTTTAGCATCATGTGTTAAAATCATTAATCATAAACTCAGGTATCACCTGTCTGAGGAAGCGGAGTGGTTGGTGAAGGAGCTAAGTATAGATGTGCAGAGAGATGAAAAAGGGACTGTATCCAGAGAAGAGTTACGTAAGATTTCAAAACTGATTGGCCCAAGGTGAGATTTCTGGTCTTTATTAAATATTTATAAACCATTCGCTGTATCTTTGTTTTACAAAAATCAACACTTATTTTAACTCGAGTTCATAACATTCAGTTTTCAAAGATTATTTTATTTCATTTTTGACCAGGCAGAATTTAGGGTCTTGCAGTCTCTTACCTACTATGACCTGTTAAACTCCTTTTCCAAAGACGTTTTTTGATGGTTTTATATATCCATAATGTGTCTGCATTATGTAGTAATAATAATAATTACTGATTTTGTGACCTGTCATAGCTTTCAGAAGAAGAGGAAGTGGAATTTGATTGAGCGACGAGTGTGGACTGGAGGAACAGAATCTGAGATGTTTAATAAGCTGGAAAGCATCGCTCACTCAGAGCAACCAGCGACTCCAGTACTGGGGTGCAGGATCTCCCGAGCCCTGGAGCCAGCGGCTGTTAAAAAAGAGGTATTTTAATTTTAGCAGTTTGCATTACTGTATGATAGTTTTTTTTTAATCACAATAACCATAATGACCAGCTTTTAAAAGTGCCTGCTCCAAACCCACTTAATACAACAAATAAGCTCATTAACAACATGCTATTGAGTTTAAGAGATGAGTACTGAACATGCATCAGTTAATATAAAGTCTAACTCCATTTTCAGCTCTATTGTTTTACTAGATTTGGTATTTTGTATAGTGACAGTGTCTGCCTACAATAAACTAGAGGCTGAGCACAAATGGTAGGTTTTCATAAAAAAAACATTTCATATAACAGACCTTTTGTTTCGCAGACAAAAAAAACCTTGATGAACACTGCTGCTCATAACTATGAGCGTGGTGGGTCTTTGTTCTCATCCTGCTAGTGCTGACGACTGCAAAACAATAGAGTGAAGTGAACAGCAGTCTGATTTAAAATGTTGGCAAGACATAAGTTTACACCTTTTATATTAGATCAACACTAAATATATTACAAACATTAGACATGTTTCTAAATCTTCTAGACATTAATTTCACAATTAGATATTAGATTAAAAAATCTAAATATCAAAATATAAAGAGGAATGTATGGTTAATGTAAGAGCACAGAGAGTACAGATGCAAACCAGGTGTTGGATGCAAATTGTACATATTTTAATGCCATGGATTTGTGTTGTAAAACTGCATGTCTTGTTCAGTTTATTACCAGCAGGGTGAACTGGGTAGTGCAGAGTTCTGCTGTGGACTATCTTCACCTAATGCTGGTGGCCATGAGGTGGCTGATGGAGGAGTATGACATCGATGGACGTTTCTGTATTAGTATTCATGATGAAGTTCGTTACTTGGTAAAAAGCGAGGACCGCTATAGAGCAGCACTTGCATTGCAGATCACAAATCTCTTAACACGGTAGGTTTTTCATCAGACTGTTTTGTTTAGGATTATGCTTCCTCTCCAATATAAAGCCTGCCATGAACAGCAAATAATGCAACTAAACACAGAAGAAGTCATATTTACAAGTACATTTACACTACTTAATTCTATTATTTCTGCTATTATATCTTACACACTACACCTGTAAATGTGGTTTCTAAACTCATTGTCCATTTTATTAGTTTCTCATATGCATGCACATTGTATTTCCGTAAATACAGACTGTAGTTTGTTTCCCTGCAAACTTTTGGTGCAGCTGCATTTATCTGATCTTTAACGGTCTCTTCTTTAAGGTGCATGTTTGCCTTTAAGATGGGAATGAAGGATCTCCCTCAATCTGTGGCCTTCTTCAGTGCTGTTGATATTGACCAATGTTTAAGGAAAGAAGTGACCATGGACTGTGTGACACCATCCAATCCTACAGGGCTAGAGCGCCGCTACGGACTAAAACAAGGTCTCAAACCTGTACAGACATTTGCAAAACCAATTATGTACTAAACACATTCTCTTGGTGCTATTATATTTGTGCTAAGTTATAATTCCCCTCATTTTCACCAACCATTTCTTCTAAATTAAAGTAAAAAACATTGTGAGCATAGTCACATGTTTAGAGATATTAATTAAAATTACACATCAAGGTTTATTTGTTTTACTTCTTTAATTTAAAGACAAAATTTGCAAAACCCACACAATACAGTGAAACCAAATCAAGCTGTATAACATTTAATATATACTTTTTGCAGAATGTGAAACAATAAGGTTATGCCATTAATAATCTTAGAGAACACAAACATCACGGACTGCATTTGGATTAGAGAAAGCATAAAACTTAACACAAAAAACCTATTTCCATTATGTTATAAAGTGCAACATAGCACTTAAAATTTATTACAATTAAAACAGATAACCTCCTGCTGCTATGTGAAGTATTTCTGTCACAACTGTAGTAACTTTATATTTACATTGTTTCTATATACAGTCTGAATATCCAGTACATCTCAAAAGCACTGGATTTAGAATCAGCCAATAATATTGGACCTCCTGAAATCTGTTTTTGTTTGTTTCTTAACAGGTGAGGCCTTGGATATCTATGAGATTATAAAGATCACCAAAGGATCACTGGCTAAAGGAAGGTAGTCCAGACATGTTTCAGTCTCTACCTCGCGATCGAAGGGCTAATTCAGCTCCACAAGTGCACACATTTCACTGCTTTCGCCTCTTCTTCTTCGGGGCCTGACTTTCCTCAGGAACAGAAGTATCTTCAGTCTGAAGGAAATGATAAAGTTCAGTTTATCAACAACATTCAGCACAGATTTCTTTAACTGTATGAATATGATGTAAATGTATTTCCTCTTTAAAGAGTGTGAGTATCCTTTACAAGGGCTTATTATCTCTCTTTGTACTTTAAGTTGCAGATGTACCTGGTTAAATAAACATTTTAGAATGGAGTCTATACTTTGCTCATGTTCTTAAGTTCCTGCTGACTACGGCCCGTTTTAGAAGGTGATGTTATGTAAAGGGCACGTTAAAGAGAAACAGGCCTGCTCACTCACCTCCTCTTCCCCCTCCTGCTGCTGCTGCTGCTGCTCCTGCAGT
This sequence comes from Corydoras sp. C115, assembly GCA_019802505.1. Taxonomy (NCBI): domain Eukaryota; kingdom Metazoa; phylum Chordata; class Actinopteri; order Siluriformes; family Callichthyidae; genus Corydoras; species Corydoras sp. C115. The sequence goes on from JAFMOC010000043.1 coordinate 1,492,545, forward strand.
GCAGCCTCCAGTGTCGCAGCATTGATCCGGAAGTCTCGAGACGTGCTTAGTTTCATGTACTGCATTAAATTCACCTGAACATAGCCATATTTAATTGATCAAATATTTTTTTAAAGATACATGTTATCAGTATATCATATCAGTATTAGCAAAATTATGATCAGATCCAATGCTAAATTTAAAGACGTACCTTAGATTTTTTGGAGAGAACAATCAAAAACTTTTCATATTGTTCAATGTTGTAGATGAGGGTTGGGATGGGTTTAGTGTCACGAAGAATTTTTGCCTAAAATGTAGTTACAAAGAAATTTTTTATTGCGAATTGTGTAGGGTTTTCACACGTCCTGTAAAGAACATTGTGTTTCTTGTTGAATTAAACTTTTTGGTAAAGTCATTCTAAATGTGACAATTAAAAAAAATGCAGAGATTGCCTAAGATTCCCATTGTAAAATTTTGCTTAAATAAAAAAAAAACATGCAGAACTTTGTTGATGTTTGTAGTTGAATGAAATAAAATCAGTATAGCATTGAAATTAACTGAGGTACACTTTATTGAGGTACACTTGCACAAAACTGAATTAGTAGATAAATCTACACAAATCCTTACAGATGCAGCCGCAACAGCGTCCTCTTCATTTTTTTTCTTTTTCTTGTCATTTGCTGCTCCAGTTCCCTCACCACTCTGGAAGTGCATCAGCATTTCATCAATTTATTTTGCACAAAAAATAGAAAAAATTAGAAACAATTGGAAAAGTTGGGACTTTACTTGCACATAGGTGATGAAGGAGTAGCACTGAGGAGTGAGGTGAGAGCCAGAGAGCTTGACCTGAACATAAATAGATATTAAGTGTTAAAAAGAGAAACCAAAGGGAGAAATATCAGACAGTACTTCAAAAGACAGATAGGAACTTTAAAGTAGTTCATGTATAAAAATTGATTATTTTACACTGCGGTAGTACAAAACATGATACTTGTTATATTTGCTGAATAAGATTTACATTTATAGAACATCAGAGTTCTGCAAGTTTGAGTAAACATGTTTTAGTTACATGTTGAGCAATATTGGTTATAAACAATTCTAAAGGGATAATATACTTAAAAGTTCAGGTAGTACTGTAAATACACTGCTAACTTGTGGCTATAAGCTATTCATGAACTACATGTAAATAAACTCCTAATTTAAACATTGTAGCCATGTTCATTAAACTGACTGATCACTAAAGTACATCTCCATGTGAACGAGATCAGCAATATAAACATCCTCACCAGTTTCTCCAGGCGAGCAGGCAATTGGCCAGGATGAGCCACACACACTTGAATGTACTGCAGAAACGACAGCACAATTACATTTCTATAAAGGAGATTTATGCACATAACTGAAGTGTAAAGCAATTAGGGTTTGAATGAATACATATTACATGCAATGTGGCTAGATTTGATAAACCATTTCTGTAACTGAAAGTCTGCACAATGGAACTTTGATTAAACTTAACTTATTCGTAGTTGAAGTGAGTATGACTTACATATTTGATCAGAGTTGTGAGAATGGCATAGGTACGACTAAGATCTCGCATCAGAGCATCTGTACAGGCTCCAGGAAACAGAGCTGTCTGTACCAGCTCATTCAGAGCAGTCAGCAGGGTCCCTAACTGCAGTGTCACCGCTTTCTCAATGGCATCCTGCTGAAGTGATGTCCCGGTGTCACCTCCTGTTACATACAATAATCACAGTGAAATAGATCTTCTGTAAATTTTTTTATTTAAATGCTTTTTCTAACAAAATCGCATCTTTGACACTTGTGGGTCTTAAACAACATGATTTTGTATTTGTGGAGTCATAGTTAAAGCTTTATAAAGTCACAACCACTGCAGAAATGTGTTCTAGAATGGTTAAGGTTAGAGTGGCACCTGTGGTCTTGTCTGATGTTAATTGGCCTTTTTTCTTGGTAATTAACCAATCTACTTCATCCAGCACCCTCTCCACCTGAGACAAAACTAAGACCTGCAACACCAAACATTAATTATTATTACTATCTAATTAACAGCTATTAGTATGCAATTATTTTACAACTTTACAAGTCTATTTTTAATCAATTATGCAGCTGAAATCTAATAATTTCATGAAACCTGTCCATTAAACAATCAACATCTCACTTGTGCTCGACACTTTTATTAACTATGGGACATTAGAAAACTCACTGTGATGGCTGGTGCTGTCTTCGTGCTTACAATAACAAAGTGAGATTGCTTCTCTACCTCCACATCCTGTTTAAGGAGGAGTACAAGAAAAAAAGAACTTAAGAAACCAGTTATATGGAGTTGGAAAAAAAAAAAAAAAAAAAAAAACACATGCACTTGCTATAATAATCACAATAATTAAAAAAATGATAAATCTAAACATAAAGTCAGATTGGATAATGATCAGGTTAATGAACTGCTGACTTGTTGTTCTGTGTTTTAATGTTTGTTAGCTCATGTTGTGGATGTTAGCTCACATACTCAATACGTCATGTTTTCATGCAGTAAGATACCTGATCTATATCTCCCAGCTGGCTGTGAATGTCCTGACATAGTTCCCACAGCAGAGCCACTGGACTTTTATAGAGCACATGCAGGCTGAACAACAGAGACAGTATACTCTTACTGAATGATACATCCTCTGAAAAAGAGAAAAATCTGATTAGTTTACTCAATTACTGAGTGTACCACAATGTAAACAATGCAAAATAAATAGGATCAGATCCCATGACTGCAGGTTATAAGCCAAAAACCCAGCATTTTAATAAAATAATGTAATAAAATGCTTTGCCAGTTTGTTTGCAGTTCTGAGGTAAAGAGCAACAACAGAGGATTCAAAGGTTTTTATGTTAAGTTGCTTACCAAAGCTGGTTTCTTTGCACATTTTGACAGTCCAGGTAATCATCTGAACAAACTGCCAAATGTGTAAAAAAATCCATTAAAATCAATCCATATATAAAAAATAAGACCTGAAATAGAAGACACTTACCTGTGGAGAGGAGGGCTCCAGGTGACGGGAGAGCAACCCGAGGATGCTGACCAAAAGCTGGGCCTCTTTGCTGTTGAATTCGTCTTCTCCTCCACTGAGTTGGCTGAACAAGGCTCGCTGTCAAACAATTAACACCGATTCCAAAGATTAAGATGACAAAAAAAAAAAAAAAAAAAAAAAAAAAAACCAGAGAAAAAGAAAAATCCTTTACCTGAAACTGTCGAATGTAAAATGCAATTTTTTCATTTAGATTGGCATTTTCAGCCTCAGTCCTCTCCTCCTGTTGGGATACATCTAAAGAAAGCAATAACACACTGGCATTACTGGTACGTTTAGAGATCTGTATTTTAAAATACACTTTAATGCTTAGTAAGTAATGTAACGCACCAAGAGAACAAAGGAAGTTGGCCATTTTGTTGGGGTATCTTTGTAGTATTGTACTAAAGATACGCAGCAAACCCTCAAGACACAGAAGTGACACACTCTGAGTCTTCTCTTTCTTTCCGGCATCTTCCACAGCCGATGGAATATTAGTGTAGCGCCATATAAGCACACTAAAAGGAAATATTATTAGTATATTATTAAAAACACAAGTGCCTTCAACTATGTATAAAATAACTAATTTCAAATTATGTCGCTGATATCCTTTGTGCTAAACAACATATAAAATATATACATGATGTTCAAAGTCAGAAAGCCAACATTTCTGACTGACAAGGTGAGCAATAAGCTTGAACTTGAGACCTGGTGATGTCACAGAGATGTCCGAAGGTCTTTTCGGAGCTCTGGCCATCGGGTCCGTCAGTGTGACCCGTCTCTTCCAGCTGCTGGATCTTTTGCAGAGCGACACTCACGGTGTAGCGCAGGAAGTCTCCATTAGAGCGCAACACTGACAGGCTATCCTCATGACTCTGAGTGCTGTCTCTGCAAAGGAGACATGGGGTTGAGGTTTTTGAGGTTATTTACAGTTAAAACTTGAATGCATTCTCATGCACCTTTTCAAATTCACTTCTACCTACCGAAAGAGAGCAGTAAGCAGCGTAGATACAAAACCCATAGAGAGGAGACTGCGAGGGGTTTTGTTGGAAGTAGTTCGACCCTTTCCGGACTTTTCCCTGAGAATTTCAGCTAACTTGTGATAACGATTAAAGAGCTCCAGCACATCCTGAAATCGGTTTTTGCTGCAAAACACATACATGTTTTTATTAATATATTTCTAATAAGCAAGTAATGGTTCTAAGCTCTGTGATGTGTTACAGCACCTGTAGTTGCCTATGATGAAGTTATATTCTATGAGCACCTCATATAGTCCCATCACCAGCACAGCATAGATATTGTTCTTTACCCCGACACTGGATGTCAAGGAGAACTCAGCAGATTTGTCCTGCAACAAGGTGTAATTTGGGTGGAATATGTAACAAAACAATATTTTAAAAGGTCAGTGTCAGTACAACCCAAACTGATTCTTTGGGAGCTACACAAATCAACCTTATCTGTTCATTCATGCTTTCTTTGTTTAACACAGAGTTGGTCTAAATGACTGTCTGTGGCATTTCATCCTCACCAGCTCAAAATCCTCCAGTTCACATTTGATCATACGTCTAGTTACACTGTCAAGGATGGAATTGAGTTCATCTTGAAACCCTTCATCATCCACATCTTCATCGTCACCATCACCTTCAGAAGGCTTATGCGCACCTTCATACCACAGCAGACAGTGGACGATACAGGAAAGTAAGTGAGCCTAACATGAAAGAATATACAAAAATATGTATAATAATACATGAACACTACAGTCAAAAATAACACTGAATAAAACTGGTGCAAAAAAAACAAAACACAAAAAACCTTTATAAGAACTGATAAAAAGTAGTACCAGAGGCTCTTGGAGGAAAACTTGATCTCCCTGTGCACTTATGCAGGACTCTAGCTTTACAGGAGGTAAGAGGTCTTGCCCTGGCTCATAGTATCTCTTTAGCTGAGCACGCATAAAAAAGAAAAACAAGATTATTTTTATTAAGGTCACAGCGAGAGGATAAAGTGGCACATTAAATATGAAGTATAACAAGCTGAACCACACACCTGGGACAGCAAAGTTTGAATAACAGAACCAGCCAGCTGGGAGTTGCGACGGACAACGTCATGAAAACCCTGAAGATTATCAATAATGTTATATTTAAATGCTTATAGAGCTGATGTAAAACATACTGACAATAACCATGTACAGTTAGACAGTTAGAAAAAAATGAAAGAAGCAATTAGGATACAGTGGAACTCAACCTCATAGAGCATAAGTCGCACATCTGCTTGCTGACTAAGGCAACGACGAAGACTGCTCAGGATCTCCAAACAGAAAGCCTCATTGGCAGCAGCATTATAGCGGGAGTGGACATCAGCCTGGATCTAAAATAGAAAGTGGATCTTTTAAACACTCATCCTTCAGTGACCCAGGAAGTGAGAATTAAACCGTATAATGATTGATGTATAGCCTTTAGGGTGTTAACTATTGTAATGATGTTCTAAACACTGACAGGTCTGTTACCTGGCTGGAGGTCAACACTTGGCTCATCTGACTAGATGCCAGACTTCCCAAAACACGGAAGTTCTTCAGCAGCAAGAGGAAACCGGATACAGCAGACTTCCGTCCATCCAACTGACTGGAAACAGAGGAATATCATCAGTCTTTAAAGTAAACTAGTGATCAAGTTATACACTGAATGTGTAATAACACAAGTAACAACAAAAATAATGATTTAAGTTATTTACATGCATTTCTGGGATTTAAATGATCATGATTTTTAAGTATTTGAAGAAATGCGAGTAACTAGTCAAACAAAAAAGACACATATACCTTAAAATGTATATCTGACCACACATTTAAAATGTACATAAAGTACATTTAAAATGTACTTTATGGAGCTGTATGTAAAATATAAATCATACGATCATAAGCAAGGTCATGATAATGTTTTGATTGTGCTGCTGGCGTGATATGACAGTGTTATTTAGGCACTGACTTTTATAAGTTGCGACAGAAACAGTATAATGGTGTGTGTTAAACATTCTACCTGGAGAACATTGCTTTTCTCAGCACCAGAATCAGAGCATCCTTAAGGCTTATGCTGACTTTGAGCAGTGGCTAAAATTAAAAAAATTATGTTCATCATAAACTCTATACTCTGTATCATGTCATGTCAATTGTTAACGCATGTTTACTTGTACAGCTTTGAGAAGACCCTTCACAGTGCTAAGAGGCAGGTAAGATAGCTGATCAAAAGTCTCGATCACTTTTGAGGAGGATTCCAGGAGGATCATGGGAGCAGATGTAACAATGTTGGACAGCAGCTCTAGAACAAGAGTATGACATTAACAGGGTAGTTAAGAAGACAGAACAATGTATGGACCATTTACAAACTGACCATGTTGGAATAAGAAATCTGTTCCATACCAATGAAATGAGAAACTGGTGAAGCAGTTTTTGTTACCAGTCGATTAAGGACTTGTTCCAGAATCTCACCCCTCAGTGGTTCCTGCATCTGAAGGATAGAATCAAACAACATTTCAACAAAATTGTAGTTCAACAAACTACAATTAATTTTAGTAAATATTAAGACTACAGTTTTAATAACTGAGAAGGACATCACCTTAAAGCTCTCCAGAAGAACTTGTCCACCGAGTTTACATGCCAGTTGTGATGGGTTTTTCGCTACTGCAGATGGGGAGTCATTGATCTTCCCAAAAGGTCCTGCCTTTGGTCCAAAGAAGTCCATCAGGATAAAACCTAACTGTACCAAGCTCTGTGTGACGTGATCCCAGCCGAACACACTGCAAATCAAAGGATATTGAAAACATTGGGTTTGCATTTTAAAATACATTATTACAATTAAATGTATTGACACATTATAATGTTACTAAAACACAAACTTGTAGAGAGCAACACGGCACTCTATTAAATTGTTTTGATATTTTTCCAAACCCCTCACAGTCATATTCGGTAACACTAGTGACATTTGAACAATTGCCCGTCTCTGTATATCTAATAGCGCCTATTAACTTAAAAGGAATATGCCTATATCAAAACCTTATAAACCAGTTTTTCAGAGCAAGTTCAGTGCATGCCCCAGTCTGCTTTGCTGCATGCAGTCTGACAGATTAATACATGATACAGAACATATAAATATTCACATTAAAATATTAGCTCTTAAAACAGTTCAACAGCCATAGCAAGCTCTACTAACCTGTTCTTGACCGTATCCAAAATCATTTGGGCAACACTGTTACACGGGGGTAAAAGATTTTGAAGAAACTTCGAACCCTGTTGAATTTGTTCATCCTTAAAATTTTTAATAACGGCTCCCTTCAAGAACTCAAAGACCTAAGAACCAATTAAAAAAAATACTTTACTATTATTAGGTATTAATAATTTTAAAAAATAATGACAATTTTAACTATTAAACAGCAAAAGTGTGAAGAATAACATACTTGCTCTTCATAGCGCTGGATGCGAGCTACAGAAAGTAGCAGAGCAATACTGAAGGGACACAATGGCTGCCCATGAGACACCTAAAGATAAAATATGATCAGTCATGCGCATAAAAAAGGTCATATTAAATTGCTCATGGTAAAGCACCTTGAGACTTTTTAAAAACTCTCTGCCAAGCTCGTGGTCTAGACGAATAGCAAATACAATGTGTAAAATAGCAGTTCCTTCCACATGTCTCAGCTGGTCGTGGGGAATACTTTGTACTTCAACATCCATATTTCTGCAAATACAACAGTTTTAAATTCAGCCTGGATACTTATGATGGATATAAAATTCATATTGAGTGTAAAGAAAATTCAGATCAGAGTCACACTCACTTGCTCTTGCTCTGCTCTTCTTTTTGGTGTTGGTCCTGCTCACAAAAGTAATTTATAATTCCTTCTAGTAAGAGTTTCTTACAGCCCTACAAGTAAAACAGTAAAATCAAAATAGATTTGTGATATCACAACTTTATGTTAATAACAGGTAATTCAAGGCAAAGGATCGACCTCACAGAACATAAATGTACCTGAATTTTACATTAGTTCTCACAATTGTTATATATATTTTTGTGGAGACAACAGAGTAAAGTTCTTGGAGTTAGGGTAAAGAGGACGTGAAATCAGCAGACCTTAGCAGAGAGAAGAAGCAGCTGGTAAATCAGTGGAGGAATTTCTTGCAGGTCCAACTTAAGGAACATTCTTAGGACCTTCTCGATTAAAAACTTCAGTTCTTCAGGGCATAAGGGCACATCCCTTAAAGAAGTAGTTAAGAGGTGATAACACATCAATGCCTTAAAGGCTGTTGCTTAAGATTAAAACAAAATTTAACAGGCTTTATCCACACAAATACATCTTAACTTTAAAATAGGTCCTTTTCCATGTCTACCAAAAATGCAATGGAACACAGGGTCTCCATTTTGGAAAACACAGATTTCCAATTACACAAGTCACTTTTAACATGTCCTCCAATTTGTTCCTCATGTTGTATTCTCTAAAAATTAAGCAACCTACTGTAAAAATAAAAGTCTGCTTCCTATATAACCTTAAATACTTGACCAGTGTAAATATGATATTGTTCTTGTTGCCTTTCTAAAACATTCATTTTGGACAAAGATAATATTCCTGTAAACGTTGCTTAAGGATCTTGCTCACCTGAACATGGTTGTAAGATGAATAACACACTGTGGGTCCCACCTGCATATAAAAGCCAGATTGTTAATATGGAACATATTAAATATGTAAATAAATATATAAATATGAGTCAAATTAAATGTAAAACTTTTGATGAAATTAAGTAAAACAGTGCCAGTAATTGTTTATATTATTAATCATATTTTTAAAATAATTATAACACCCTATCTGCAAAACTAAAAAGTTTGACAATTTTGCGTTAGAAACTGGAAAAAAAGAAATACCAAAATAAATGCTAATTTGCATGGAATTCAATTGTAAATTAAATAATTTTAAGTTAAGGTTAGAAAAAAAAAGTTTAGTGTAGTATTGTTATTCCAAAAAAATAATAAAATAAAATAATAATAATAATAATAAAAAACCTTACCTGCTCGAACAAAGACTGTTGATAAGTTGCTTTTTGTATTCCTCACCACTTAACTCACCTACGTATACACACACACACACACACACACACAAACTACAGTTTATAGAGCACTAAGAATGTGTCATCTGTACCTTTAGTTTTAATGAAAGCCAGCAGAGATGTAGTAGAATATATAACCTTTTACCTTTTCCATAAGCCACAGACTGTGTAGCCGCTAATGCAGTAAGAATGGTAGGGAAAAGCTCCAAAGATTTTCCATTCCCCATTTCACCTCCTTTAATTGCATCCACAAAGAGAGTGGCTAACGTTGCTAAGGCAGAGCCAGGTAAAGAATGTGTCTAAAAATAATAATAATAATAATAATAATAATAATAATAATAATAATAATGTGCACCACCTACAAATCATTCAGGAGTAAATTATGTTTTTTATACAAAAATATAAGGAAAAAGTATTGTTACCTCCAACATTAACAATCCAATTATATCTGAGGCCACTTCTGCCTGCAAGTCTCCAGATTCGCAGAGAGGAATACAGTGTTTATAGATACAGAGCCTGCGACTGACTCCATCTGAACTACCCACTGGAGAGCCTATATTAAAATACCCAAACCAGAATTTACCATAATTTTCAATATTATTATCAATTTTTATATAGTGAAAATATATTCAGTAAATTACCTTTAAATATTGATTTAATCAGTGCAGTTGGATCCTTTGCTTTCAATGCTGTATTTGTGATTAGTGTAGTAATCTTAAAAAAAAAAAAGAGTGAAACTGATAATGATTCCCAGTGCAATATCTTGTCAAGATGTAAATCCTTTAGGTTGTACCAGACATAATCAACAGTGGATTAAAACTGACATTAATGTTTTGAACCATTCAATTACTAATATTAATTAAATTATAAATAATTCAGTTACTTATGTCATGCACACATCATTATGCATCCCATTTTTGGCTTTCTGCTTCTAAAACACTTGAAATAATACTTGTTTTATTTTGTGTGATCTTAATATGCATACCAAACTGTTGTTACAGAGATTTAATTTGCAAACAGAAATATTCAGCATTCTAAAAAAAAAACAGATGAAGTTATAAATCTGGCTGACTGAAATGTGGAAAAACAGACCTGGTCACTAGACAGAGTGTTTAGGTGAAGCTGGAGCTCCTTAATAACATTTCCTTCAGATAAAGCCAGGATTTTAGCAGTTGCTGGCTTCATGCTGGACTGATGACGAAACTATTTACAAAATATTTAACAAAACACGTTCAAAACCTTCAAAAAGATCATTGTACAACGTCCAAAAGTTTAATAATAGATAGTTTGTCCTGTTTGTGCGAAAGGAATGTAGCTTGCAATTCGTCATTGAGCATCCATGTTTAATAAAAGCTTGAATGCATTTATACTTAAATAAAGACATAAAGACAGAAAACAGAGACAACTGTCTCAGAATCTCATATTTAATACGAATTAAGTCCACACATGTCTACAGCTCAGCGTGATAAAGTTTAATACAGGCATCTAAACATCATCAGTACATTACACTAACAAACACAAACAGGTTAGCATTAAAGCGAAGACGCGTTCGCCCAATTATTCATTCATTATCTCCCGCTTTATCCTCTATTAGGGTCGCGGTGGGGTTCCCCATGCCCATCCAGGGGAGAACATCTCGGGCGCTGGGCAGATAGATCCAGGACAGGGCGCCAATCCATCGCTGGGCACATACTCACTCACTCACACTCTATATGGGGCAATTTGGAGAATTCAATTGACTTGATCCATGTTTTTGGACTGTGGGAGGAAACCGGAGAACCCGGAGGAAACCCACGCAGACACGGGGAGAACATGGAAACTCCACCCAGATGGGGATTCGAACCGGGAATCCCTAGCGCTGAGAGGTGAACGTGCTAACCACTAAGCCACCGTGTCGCCCGTTCGCCCAATTAATGGCTGAAACGTTTCCACATGCCACACAAACGAGCAAAGTTGCCTGTATTTGGAATTTATAAAAGTTAATATAGAAGTTACCTGCGTTGAGCGTTAAACGAACCTTTATAAACGTCGCTGTAAACCTCACTCGCGCGCTGCAACTGAAAACTCCCGCCACACCAGCAGGATGGCTTGACCTCAGACACAAGATTTGATTGGTTATGGCGTCTACTCTCTTCCAGCCAATCATTACGCCGCAGCACTGTGTTACGCTGAATGCTGTGACCGTCAAATAAAAGCACTTCCCGGACGCGTTACGTTCGGTGTTTTTCATTATATTTTCGTCATTGTCGGGAAATATGCTCGATGTCATCTTCTATATGCCATTATTTAAAACCTTAGTATTGTTTCAATAAGGTGCTCTCGTCTATGTTTTGTGCAGAATGTCAAAATATTCATTCCTTCATTCATTATCTCCCGCTTTATCCTCTATTAGGGTCGCGGTGGGGTTCCCCATGCCCATCCAGTGGAGAACGTCTCGGGCGCTGGGCAGATGGACCCAGGACAGGGCGCCAATCCATCGCTGGGCACATACTCACTCACTCATACACACTCTATATGGGGCAATTTTGAGAATTCAATTGACTTGATCCATGTTTTTGGACTGTGGGAGGAAACCGGAGAACCCGGAGGAAACCCACGCAGACACGGGGAGAACATGGAAACTCCACCCAGATGGGGATTCGAACCGGGAATCCCTAGCGCTGAGAGGCGAACATGCTAACCACTAAGCCACCGTGCCGCCATGTCAAAATATTGATCAAGCTAATTAAGCTTAGAGTTTTGAAGGATCGGGGTATTTTTAAACAGGTTATTAGTTGAAATAATATAAGATTAGCCTTTTATAATCCCACGGGGTGAATTCGCATTGTTACAGTATAATCAATTATCAAAAATTAGAGAAATTAAAGAAATATCTTCATTTTTCTCGATTTTTGCTAATCAGTACTGCTGTAACAGTGCAAATGCTTCTTTATAAATGTCCTGCTCGTTACTGATATTTACATAAAAAATTGCTTAAGTTTTCACAGGCAAATTTTTAGCTTGGCAGAAACAAATATTTTATTTGTTTATGAAATATGGGTATGTTTTAATTAGCAATATGGAACAGCATTGAGTATTCTTTGCCATTTATAATAAACAAGTATACTGGTCCTCTGACTCCAGTTTATAAGATGAGCCAAAACATGAAACAACAGGACTGCAAGGTTCTTCCATATTCATTAATACATGCGTTATCTTCTATCTCTTAATTCTTTATTAGGTAGGGGGAATCCTCCTGCCAATTTTTCGCCGGGAACACACTCACTAACACAGACAAACACAGAAACACACACTATATGGGGCAATTTAGAGCATCCATGTTTTTGGCTTGTGGGAGGAAACCAGTGAACCCAGAGGAAACCCACTTGGACACAGAGAGAACATGGAAGCCCCCTAGATCAAGATTCAAACCTGGATCTCCAGCGCTGAGAGGCGAATGTGCTGACCACTAAGCCACCATGCCGCCCTTTTCCCAATTTATTATGATCATACTAACGACGTAATGTAACTGATTATTATTATCATAGAACAAGTTAATTAATGAACTGAGCTTTGAGATAGCAGATAGCAGACGTATCATTGTGTTTATCTTCATTCATTCATTATCTCCCGCATTATCCTTTATTAGGGTCACGGTCGGGTTCCCCATGCCCATCCAGGGGAGAGCGTCTCGGGCGCTGGGCAGATAGACCCAGGAAGGGGCGCCAATCCATGGCTGGGCACACACTCACACTCTATATGGGGCAATTTGGAGAATTCAATTGACTTGATCCATGTTTTTGGAATGTGGGAGGAACCCGAGAACCCGGAGGAAACCCACGCGGACACCAGATGGGGATTCGAACCGGGAATCCCTAGCGCTGAGAGGCGAACGTGCTAACCACTAAGCCACCGTGCCGCCTCATTGTGCTTATCTTATCTTATCTTATACAATAAACTCCTAATCGAATGTGGGAGGTTAATGAAAGTGCGCGGAGCGGACGTGAGGCTATTTGAAGTTCTGAGGTTGATGACCCCCGTTTAATGGCATCCGCCCCCCCGAACGCGCTTTAAGTCCCGCCCCGTCGCCTGTGTGCGGGCTGCAGCGGTACGCGGTTGGAGCGGAAGAGCCGCTGAACAGGTCGGTCGGCCCGCTGATGTAATGGTGGCAGCTCGGCGCTGATCACAGATGGCGGTGTGTGCCAGGCTCTGCGGGGTGGGCCAGTCGCGGCGGTGCAGGCGGCGGCAGAGACACGGCCAGGGCGATCGGGAGAGCGATTCGGAGCTGGACATGGACGACGAAGAGGCGGAGAAGATCGTCGGTACAACCAAAGAGACTGACAGCCGCTGTACCAAGAGGCCTAGCGCAGTGAGCGGCGGATTCTCGGCCGACGACGCTGTGCCTGGAGCGAGCTGTCAAAACGCGCAGGAGGGGGACGAAGAGAACACGAGCTGGACCGCAGCTGCCCCCCTGCAGCCCCGATCTTTACTTGATTTACCCCCCGAGCTTCTGGTGGCGATCTTCTCATCTCTGCCAGGGACTGTGCTGCCCAACTTGGCGCTGGTGTGCAAGAAATTCAGGCAGATTCTCAACACAGAGACGATATGGAGAAGACGATGCGTAGAGGGTAAACAACTTAAACTGGTCTTGCGTTGAAATCTTAGGTTTAATTCTGCAAAACTCGACGTGGTTGTTGGTACCGCTGCAGATCTGCAAAGACACGACTATAACGCGGAGAATGACGTCAATATTTACACTTTATGACATTTTCTGGTACTGAGATGATCAATAACATCACTGCCCAGTGCGATGAACACTGACTATTCGTTTGGATATCACATTTTAGGTCTTATTGAGTATTTAATGTTTAATGTAGTATTTTTTTTTTTTTTTTTTGCAGTTAATTACATTTGTACTTTCAAGTGTTATTTTTTATTTAAGGCCATTACACAAGTTAACATAGGAAAACTGCAAATTTTGCAATCAATTATTTATTTTGACGATTTCTAAACATATAAATAAATAATGGGGCTGCGATGTGGTGCAGTGGGTAGCGCAACAGCAAGAAGGTCCAGTTTTTGATTCTAATTTGGGTGGCCATGGTCTTTCATTTGCATGTTCTCACCTAGTGTGTATTCTCCAGGGGCTCTTCCACTGTCTGATGAAATAGAAATTGTAAAATGTTAATGTATTCAAATGTGTCTGGCTTCTTTTATTCATCCATTTTTAAAGCACTTAATCTGATAAAAACCAAAGGGAGTGCTAGAGCTTATCTCAGTGCTCATAAAGGAAGAGGTGAGGAAATACTCTGGCCAGGTTTGGCTGTCGCTGAACAACCCAAACAAAATCGAAACATTAAATCATTTCTGTGTTGGTACATTATGTCACAAGTATTTAATTTTCAAAGTATGATTAAAGAGTAGGGTGGCACGGTGGTTTAGTAGTTAGCACCTTCAGCGCTAGGGATTCCCGGTTCGAATCCCCATCTGGGTGGAGTTTCCATGTTCTCCCCGTGTCCGTGTGGGTTTCCACCGGGTTCTCCGGTTTCCTCCCACAGTCCAAAAACATGGGTCAAGTCAATTGAGTTCTCCAAATTGCCCCATATAGAGTGTGTTTGTGTGAGTGAGTGTGTGCCCAGCGATGGATTGGCACCCTGTCCTGGGTGTATCTGCCCAGTGCCCGAAATGTTCTCCCCTGGATGGGCATGGGGAACCCCCCCCCGCGACCCTAATATAGGATAAAAGCGGAAGATACTGAATGAATGAATGAATGAATGATTAAAGAGTAGGTTTTAAAAATGTGATATAGCCCATGTTACTTATCATCACATGTAATTGACTGGCATGTAATTGTGTGGGAGACTGATTTTCTAAATAATATTTATGCATTTTTAATATTTAACGGTTAACAAAAACACAAATGTAAAATCTCACATCAGCTGTTGCTTCTTCTGTAGAGTTTGGTATGAAGGATGACCTGAGGAAGATGGAGGTGGTTGAGATGTCCAGTCGGGAACTTTATGTCAAACGTAAGGAAGTTTTCATGCAACATTAACAGCATAATTTATTCTGTAACTTTAATTTTAATCATTTTTAAAGTAATTTTAATAGTAATAGTATAATTATCTGTGTATTAAAGTTTTGTATGTTATATCTTAACTAACAATCAGCACACTTATGCAGATGGCTTCATCCAGTGTAATTTGTTGAGGCTGAGATAAGATACAGACTAAACAGGTGAAGGTTATGAGGCTTGAACATGGTTCACACAGGAACAGTTTCGGGACTTGAAACTTTCTGGTCAAAGGTCCAGTTTTTTCTTCATCAAGACAATATAATTTATATAATCAAGAACCGGAAATATTATTAAACATTACCAGAACATGACTAAAGTTTTTGATAAAAAGTATTATTACACAAGTCCTTCAGTATTTATCTTCACTATTAATAAATGTATATAAATTAACACATAGATGATCTTAATTCCACAAGGGTTTTAGATTCAATATCTCAATGTTGATGTTGACCTTTATTTAAATATAGCTTTTCTGAAAGGAAATAAGATAATTCATACATAAGACACATTTTTCTCTTGGAAATGTAAAACATAAGCAAAAGAATGCAAGTCTAACAAGGTGTTATTTCTGGATATCTAATCTAATTAGCCTATCCGTCCACGTTACCTGAGGCACGAGAGACATTTTCTCTCATTTCATTTTGTCTCCTCACTGCTAATAAGATTAAGCTGCCGTTAAAGCGGGTAGGTTGTTAACTTAATTCGATTTGAAAGTCATTATAAGGGGCGTGACTGAGTGTAATAAAAAAAAGGTGCATCGTTAATGAGTAAGCTATCAATTGATCTGCTTACTATTCAGTCTATAACAGTCTTCTTCTGTGGGGCATGATGGGAAATGATTCAGTGGTTGGGTATCTGGAGGGAAAGCTACTTACAGTGCACAGGCCTTTATTTTTGATTGGCCCATTTGCACTTGGCAACTCAGCACACACATAATGGCTTTCTGGTGCACTTAAAATTAATACTGCATTGTCCTTCCTAAGCCACATAGAGCAGCATGAACCAAACCTATATAGCATTAATAGAGCCTGAAGTGTCTCTAACCATGCACAGTATTGCCCTTAGTAACTGCATACATGGTGACGCAGCACACTGTTACACAGAATGTGTTTAGGTGTGAAGCTGTAGTGGTGGGATTATATGCATTTTTTTGCCCATGCTCTCCTCCTGTGGTTCGTCCACATCTAGGTGTGAACCCTCGGGTGAAGTCAGGACGCTTTATGAAGCTTCTGCCTGATTATGAACACATGGACTATCGGGACATTTACACACGCAGTATGTACTGCCAGGTGTGAGCGTTGATTGTGCTTGACCCTTTGCAGCCATAGGCTTTGGTGAAAATTTCTTTTCAAAGCATCCTTGGAATTTTTCATAGTGAATGGAGTTAAATACTGTTTAGGAGAAGCTGTTAATTGGAGTCAGGATCTTGCATGCATCAGATTGAGGCACACATTTACTGACCTGTCTGGTGACCCTAACCTCTGGGGACCCTAACCTCACCTGTGTGAAGTGTGAAGTGACTTTTATCTACACTGCCACCTTGACACGATTAACTTGCTTGTGGGTATTGCACTAGACTTATGTCTATTTTTACCAGAACAAAGTGTTTTTTGCTACATTTACAGTTAATAACAGCCCTTGGGTAACAACATTATGTAGAATTATTGGCCATGTGACCGATCTAGCAGAGCACTTTGACTTCAGATCTGTTCCCACATGACTTGTTTGCTTTGCTATGTGGATTATTAGGTGTGTTTTGGATCATCTGCCTTTTTATCATTATCTTATCTGCTATACTTAATCAGAATGTCACAAGAGGGTGTCTTTCATATCATTTTAACAGTGTCACTTCTGCAGTAATTTGCTTACGTAAAGTATTACATATTTGGTTAAAGTCACAGCCTTTATATAATCTTTAATTATTCTTTGCATTATGCCATAAGCAGCTTCAGAGACTATAAATTTAGCTAACAAGATTTTATTGTGGTAGATTAAAAAAGATTAATATTCATGATTATCAGGAATTTTTTTGTTTTTTTAGAAGGTAATAAATGTGACATTGCAGAAGGTTACAGCGCATGTCACAGCAAATGCATACTTTAATCAAATTCAATGCAAAAATAGTAGCATATGATTCATTTAACCAGAAAAACCCTAAATCTCTTACTTTTTTCCTACACTGATTTCTTGCATGCATATTTGCATTTTCCGTGTGATCTCCATATGCCTGTATGTTGTGTTTGCATTTTAGTGCTTCATCCGTACAGGCACATTTTGGGTCTTTGGCAGCCAGACATAGGCCCCTATGGAGGTCTGCTGAACGTTGTGGTATGTCCCTTTACATTCAGATAATCAGCAAACGTCTTTAAGTTGGATTCATTACACGCGTAATGTTAATAACTTAATGTTAATAGGCTGTTTATTTACTTTATGTTCTTGGGTAGGTTGATGGCTTGTTTATTATTGGTTGGATGTATCTGCCACCTCATGACCCTCGCGTGGAGGACCCCATGCGTCGACGCCCTCTCTTCCGCATTCACATGTTGGAGAGTAACAAAGCCACTGTGGAGTGCATGTATGGCCACAAGGGGCCTCACAAGGGAGATATTCAGGTCTGTGAGCATAATGCTGAATCGTTTTTAAATAGTAGTTTAATGTACTATACACGGTTCAAATGTAGATGATTGCTAAAATTTCACTTATATTGCAGACAGTAAAAAAGGATGAGTTTTCCACCAAATGCAACCAGACAGATTATCATCGGATGCCTGGGGGAAGGCAAGAGGTAAAGCCATACCAACAGTGGTCAGTCAGTCAATCTGCGCCTACTGGGTTTTTTAATGTAGATTATGCCAGTTACATAAAATTAGCTAATTTTAAATTTCTTTGTCATGGTAAAATAAATATATTGATTTAAATAGAAATGTTAAATTCAGTTAGCTATGTGGTTGACATTGCTCAAGTATTTCCTATTTGTCCCTGTACAAATTCCCAGGAATTTCGTACATGGCTGGAGGAGGAGTGGGGAAGGACTTTGGAAGACATATTTCATGAACACATGCAAGAATTGATTCTTATGAAGTTTATTTACACCAGTCAATATGAGTAAGTGTGTTCTACAGTAATAATTACTTTTATCTGCTATTTTCCTATATTTATATCTTAACACCATCAAGATTAGTAGATATTTAGAAGCACACATATATCCTTTTTTTTATTTTTTGTTAAAAATGTTAAAAAAATTAAGCCATAAATGTAATATGCATTTGTAGTAATTGCCTGACATATCGGCGGATCTACCTGCCCCCGTGCCTACCTTCAGACTTGCTGCAGCCAGGCCTTTTTAAAGGCACCTACGGCAGCCATGGTCTGGAGATCATCATGCTGAGCTTCCATGGTCCTCGGGCTAAAGCTACCAAACTGACAGTAAGTACATTTGTGTCATTATTGTAATTAATAATTGCAGTCTCATAATTAAAATAAATAAATAAATCCACCTATGCTGGGAGTTTGTGTGCTTGAACATTGTACTTACCGCTTATCTGTTTCTCAGGGTGACCCTAATGTGCCCGCGGGTCAGCTGACACTTGACATAGATCTGAGTCGACCAGTGCAGCTACCTGATCTTGAGCACCAGCGGAAAATAGAGGAGCTTTCTCGTCTGGTTATGGGAGTTCATGAAGAGATACAGAGGCAATCTCAGGACAATGAGGCCTCCTCGACTGGCGTCTCTGGGGCAGAGTGCTCTGAATCCGGACATCCATCTGAAGCTGATGACACGAAAAATGAAGGCACTGTCTCTTCTAGCTCTCGAAATGAACCTCAGCCTTTCATCTTGCCTTTAGGGGTAATGGCCCGCAATGAAGTGTATCCACGCACGTGCAGGATATGGTGAGTGTCTTAATGTCTAAATGCCTTTTTTCTAGCAGATGTACACTATATGGACAAAAGTATATGGACACCTTACATTACATTCCACATAAATTTATGAATTGGTGTGTGAAGCCTTTTGATGCTATAACAGCTTCCTCACTAGTGAAGGCTTTCTAAAAAATTTTGAGGTTCTGTTCTAGTTCATCTTAATGCTTTTGTCGATATGCATGGCTAGGAGCTTGACTTTGTCAGATCATTGGATCTGAACAAAACACCTGAATTCAATGATAAAACATTGTGCCTTGAAACTTTTGTCCATATAGTGTATGGCTTCCAAATATTTTGAGGTCATAGACAGCATGATAAAATGATTCGATTGGTTAGAACTACAGTATATAAACAGTATATACTCAAAAATTTATGTTACTACATCATTGTGTATAACCTGAAAAGTGCATAGTACAAATAATGTACATTTGACTAACACAACTTTTTGAACATGTGTCAGTTTTTACGGAACAGGTCTAATAGCAGGCCATGGCTTCACGAGTCCAGAACGCACTCCGGGTCTATTCGTCCTTTTTGACGACGATCGCTTCGGGTTTATTTGGCTGGAGCTAAAGTCATTCAGTCTGTACAGCCGCTTAACCGACAAGCTGGAGCACGCCCAAGCCCCAAGTATGGAGCGCTTTGAGAACATGCTACGCAACATGCTGTCCTGGACCTCCTGATACGCAGTCTACACAGCGTAGTTTCATTCGGTATGCAAACTAGAAAAAGGGGATGTTCTTGGCCTGCAATACCACAAATTATCCCAAAATCTTTAGTTTACCTTTATCTACTAATGTTTAATCCAACCATAAGGCAAGCCAGACCACTTAGGCTCTGTCCACACTAATACATTTAAAAACAAAAATAGTCCTAAATGAGCATTTTATCTCTTTATCAGCATTAATCTGTTTCCAGGCTAATATACCTGGAAACGCAGATCACCCAATTCTTTACATTCATGTGTCAGACAGCTACAGTGTCTAGGAAACAAATTTACTAAGGTTATGTGAAAAAATGTGTCAATGTGTCAATAGTGGGTTCCCAGATCATTATTGGTAATCCTCTCAGATTTGAATTATCCAGACTAAAATTCATATTCTCCATTTTCAAATTAAATTCAGTACTGTCTTCAATAGTGGATCAAAACATCTGGACACCAAACGTAAACTCAGCAAAATGGTTTTTATGAAGAATGGATTGGTGTGGATGTAGCTTTAGTGTAGCCTGTGTGTAAAATGAGGCAGTTTCTTAGCACTGAAGCTGCACTGTTCATACAGAACACACTTTAATCTGGATTCGTGTCACTGTCCTGCACACAACCTCACGAAACCTCCCTAACAAGTAGAAAAACTGCAGAACAGGAAAATTAGCAGCTGCAAGTTTAGGCAGGCTGTATTATATACTGAGGCGTTCTTATCAGCTTTAAAATTTATTTATTTTTGTAACCTGGAGATTCAGACTGGGATCATTTATTGGAACAAGCGGAGTGTGCCTCTATATTTAACCCGAGTCCTGTATACTTGTAACTGTCAGTCCTGTTGAAGTTATTCAAGTTATAAGAGCTTCAAGTGTAAACACCTGTCCTGATAAAGACAGAAATTGTGAGCCATTTGATTTTCAATAGCTTTTAATTGCAGTATTACAGTGAACTACATCGTCTAAGTTTATCCTTTTATTCCCGTACTACTGTTTCTATTTTACTGTTTGCTTCTACCTTTACCTGTGGTGAGATTTTTTTTATGTTGCTTTGCTGTAAAATGTTTGTATTGACTCATTTTAGCCTGTGGTAGCCAAGAAAATGTGAATATGGAAGTGTATGCATTCTGGATTATGAAAACCAACACTGAATCACACCTCAAAAATCAAGCTTGAGGATGATTATATCTAAACCCATCATCTTTTGTTGCGTTTTAGCTCCTAATTAAACCTAACTCCTTGATATGGAGTTAAATCAGTCAGTTTGATTTTAGAATGAAGGAAGTGTATTTCCCCAGTTTTCTTTTAGGGTTAAATGCAGGTTAATCTAGTTAATAAATATACAATATAAAGAAAATGCATGCTGTACCAATGAAATTCGCAAACATGGGTGAGGGCACTTCGTAAGGGATCTTCAATTGTGTAGATTTACAGCTTTGTATCTCGGGTGCTACACCTTTGTATTTATTCTCACGAATTATATACTTAAAGTGCGTAAATACATGCTAATTTAAATATGTTAGAACGCCTACAGACCTGAGATTGAATTGCAAGTGAATGTTTAAATTGTATTTTCTGCAACTAAGCTTTCGGCCAGCATGGAAGAAAAGTGATTAGTGAGTAAAAATAAACCTAAATCATCATTACCACCAGCAAGCAAGTACCCATAAACCACTGCCTGAGCAACCGTGTGGGAAATCTTCCTTGATATAAATGAGCCCTCATCCTGCCTTCAGCCGATTTGACAGATGAAACCTGATGAGTCACTCACTAGTGCTACTTCTTCTTCCCTTCTGGACAAATGCTTAGCTGTGGACATTCAATAACCGCATCATTAGCATGCTTTTGAAACACTTCTGCTCTGTTTGAGTCTAAAAAGTCTCCAAATGCTTCCTTCCTTGTTCAGTGATGAGACGCAATCCTAAAGCTGTGCAGCGGCTACTCTAAAGTGCTCTTTCCAAGGCAGCCTAGGCATTAAAATTTCTAGATTTCTGTTTGTACTTTTGTATTAAACTGCAGCTTTGCAAAAACACTACAATCGAAGAGAACCTATATAAGAAATGAATAAAACATATTTATTATATATATTTCAGCTTTATTTAAGAATGATCATGTACATTTAATTATAAACTTTATTTTAAGTGCACCACTGTTCTATTGTGTGAAGCCTTTCAAGTCGAATACCTGCATTTGTTTGATTTTTATGTCAAAAAATATGTCCAATTTAACCCCATTGTATACAACTTCAGGGAGCTTTGAAGCTTACGTGTTCATCTCTTCCCAATAAACTGGAGTTAAATACAATCCTGTCTGGTTCTGAATAAATAATTCACATCAAAAAGGATTACTTTTCTTAGCAGACTTTAAAGAATGAGATACAGTGCTTGTTATCAGACCTGACTGAGTGGGACAGTCGCATCTGATGTTACAACTGCGATTGACTGTGTAGCAATAGTAGTACCGTTAAGTTTGGGTATAATGCTGTAGTACATTATTAATACAATTTAAATAGAAATTCAATTTCATCTGTGTTTAGAGAGTTTTTATTGTTGGTTTACTTTGATTTTACCGTGTTGGGCATCTTTAGGGATTTGCGGACTAATACTCAGGTCTAGTGATCATCAGTCTGTTTAGCCTGTGATATTCTCCCACCTCCAAAAACATGAAAGTAGATAAATTAGAATTTTATATTTTACCTGAATGTACTGGACTATTAAGGCTTCCAACACAAGTCATAATAAGGCATGTACTCCTTTATACCCTTTGTATGCATTTTATCCTTGCTATTACATTCATTTAAAATCTATTTTATCAGCATTATGTAAACTCACAAATTAATCATGTTAACCAATTAGTATCACCTGCCAATATTCAGAAAATATATTAGTTACAGCTTTGGAAAAAAAAACTTTATCTGCTGATTTCAACCGTCTGCCACTTTATTAGCGAGGTGAGGTAATTAGGTCTACAGTTCATTGCGCTGCTCCGTGTTTTCCTCTACTGAACGCATCAGCTCTGGCAGCTTCTCAGTCATAAAGTGATAATGCTTAGTGTTTAGGTTCTTGGCTGCTTTCTGTTTTAAACCAATGGACAGGTACTCTCTTTCAGTTCCATACTCTGGCCAGTGTGTCAGGCCTGGTCCATTAGGAGACCTGATGATTAAATATATACAATGTCATGATATTAGTAGTGAAATATAAATATCCAAAACAAACCTTACATTTTCCTTTTGAATGCAATGCATGGAACTAAAGGACATCACTCACCCAGTGCGAGCAAAGTTTCCCCAGTATGCCATCACAGTCCTACACAGGTCATTCTCTTCCTCAGTAAAAGGGGCTAAAATATGAGTGGCATTATTATTAATCTAATTAATCTAATGTACTTAACACTCAAATGAAGTGGTTATTTAAAAAGCAGCAAATCAGTTCATGTATTAACAATATTTACATTGTTTGACAGTAAAAGAAATGGTATGTCTTAAAATCACTAAAACGGCAAAATGAGAGTGGAATGATTTGATTTAATATTAATCTAAATAAATTATTTTTGTACAACTGCAATTTTTTTAACTACATGTTAGAATCCTAAGGAACTACAGCTAACTACAGCTGTAGCTGGTTCTCAGAGAAAACAAGGACAAGGAAAACAAGATATAAAAGGATGATATATGATTTTAACTTCCATTTTTCTTAATCACAATGAAGTTATAAATTCACTAAATATAATCATCTGACAACACGTTTAAATAACAAACAGTGTAGAGTTCAAGGTCATACTGATTGTAAAAGTCAATAAATATTGGCCTTATATTTGTCAACAATCTACTGTACATAACTAATAATGTAGGTTTTTTCAAATCACCCAAAACTTATATTTATAAAAGATAATTATGATTATAGGTAAGAAATTTCACAGAATTACCAGATATCTTGATGTTGCCATTTGAAAAGCACATGCCAAAAACAAAGGCGATATCATCAGCATGATCAGCACCAGTAGAGCTGGGCCGTTTGGCCTGAATGATGCTGGGTGGATGGTGTAGCTGATAAAAGTAAACGGGTGCACCAACAGCTGGCAGACAGAAACAATGCATTGGTTATTTGTAAAAACACAAATTATCAACCATCAGAATCTCTAGTTCAAAAAAATCTTATGATTATTAAGAATAAAATATTCTTGAGTTTTTATTGAGGTGTAAAGAATCCAATCTGCACCTCGATGTAGTTTTGCCAGTTTGAGAGCTGGGGTGATAAAAAACATGTCCGCCATCAACTCTTTGTAGCTGTCTCGGATTTTAATAGCGTCAGTGGATGAGCCTAGATATTCATCAGTCACTAGTTCATGAATCCTTTGCATTTGGGGCTTGAAAGAGAAAATAAAATACATGTATAAAAATCCAATCCAATGAGTCCAATGTTCTACAATCACAAACTTTCCTTACATCAGGATTAAAACTAGCCATGGCATTGACAACTTGCTTTCTATCCATCCCATCTGCCCATCCTGGAGGTAAAATAGCCTGTAAAATAAAAATATGTTTGTTGTGATGGTAGTCATTCATATTTTAAGATGGTTATCCTGATTAAGTTGCCGAGGCAATGGGATGCTGGAGCCTAGCCCATCAATCACAGGGGGGAATTCTAGTCCATGTCAGGGTAGACAGACAGACTTTTAACACATTTATTCAAACATTCACACTAGGTCTGTATTCATTTGATCTTTGGGGACAAACTGGAGCTTGAAGTTGAAAGTTGCAGACATGGGACAAGCATGCAAATGTAATTTGTATTAAAACAAAGTGTTATACATGTACACAGTACATACATTTTAGACATCCAAGAATATTAAACATATAATTAATTAACTTATGTTGAGTGTGTGCTGTAGTATTTACTCACATTTGGCAACAACCACCCAAACTCATCATTGTTGACACCAATAAGAAGAGGTATTTTTTGGAACTTCTGGTTCTGAATTAGATCCTCAACAGGTCCAGGGAGGAAATTTTTATCTACTGTAGCAACAAAGTGGAGCATCTGAACCTGTAACAGATTAAACAATAAATTAGAAAATACACCGCTGATTTAACTCCATAATATTTAAATAAACCTCATACCGCAAATAAACATAAAGTACTTACATCATTTGAAAAGGTAATCATATCTTCCGCTGACCACTGCTTTATGCACTCAGCAATTGTTTTTGTGCTGCTCATGTCACATCCTGAAGCATTTGCCACGTACTAAAATACATAAATGGAGATGTGTTTATTTACTTGAGAAGCTGTATGCTACAGTATATAAATCAACAATTGTTTTGTTTTTTTTCACCTGAGCTATTGGGAGTGGATCTGCCACAATGCCGGGCATTAATGCTGTGCCGCTTTCTGCAATTGCACGATGGAACAATCCAGTAGCCAGTGGAGAGAGAAGCTTGAATTCAAACAGATCACAAATATGATCAGAGGGAACAAATAGAATCTTCAACTGAATCTTCAAATGAATATATATATATAATTTTAAATTCAGCCTCCCACCAGAAAAGACACACTTGCTCCTCCTGCCGACTCTCCAAAAATGGTCACTGAGTTAGGATCACCTCCAAAACTCTGAATATTTTCCTGGACCCACTGAAGAGCAGCTACTTGGTCTAGAAGACCATAGTTTCCTGGAGCATGGCTATCTCCTGTGCTGAAGGGGAAATGATATAGACGACAGAAGAACTGCATATGTAAAATATCAGAGGGCAACAGATTAACCTGTAAAAAAATGTAGTTTGCAGTTTATACCAATGACTCTCATAAATGTATTTGTAATTTAAATGTTCTTCATATGACTAAATGTATTTCTTCTTCCAACATGCTGGAAGGTAAATTGGAGATAATTAACTGTTAACATTCAAGTCTGCTTGTCTTTGTTTCTGCTTTGAGAAAGGCTGGCAACCTGTCTTTCACCCTGTAAGCACTGGATTCCAGCACCCCACACAACCTTTATAGTTTTCTAACCATCCTTCGTTGACATAAAAAAATGCTTTAAACGCTTTTGAGCCTAAAATGTTTGTATACTTCAGTACTATGATTTATTTGCAAAGATAAGATTCATGCAAATAAAGAGCATGGACAACAATTACCTAAAGAATCCTAAAAGACCCAATCGGTACTGGATCACCACAACAACCACATTCTGATAGGCAGCCAAAACTGATCCTTCATAGATTGATGCAGAACCCAGACTTAGTCCTCCACCATGAATCCAGACCATGACCTAAAGAACACAAACCATAAATTATCTTGCACTTTGCAATAAAATAGTAGATTAAAGGGTCAATGTATGAGATTGTTTTACAGAGCTAGTCAAATAAAGATTTTCACTGTGTTCTGAAATGTGTGTAAAAGGTTAGTAGTATTATGTTAGCTTACTGGTAGATTGCTTTTTTCACCCGGCTTTGCTGGAGTGTAAACGTTGAGGTACAGACAGTCTTCTGAAATATCAGGTACCTCAGTCTCAAATGACAAAATCTTGAGGAGTTCATATGTTTTGCCTCTATTCTGCACACACCTGAAAATTTACAAAAATTTAAATTCAGAGTTTGTATTGAAGACAGAGCTGATTTTTAAAAATTTGTTAATAAATAAAGCATTTCTGACTAGTTCTGCCTGTATGTTACTGCACTTTGTTAAATGTGTGAGCCACCATAAATGCTTTTCAACTATTTGGATAATAAATATAACTTTTTAAAAGTTACAATGTAAATCAAATGTAAATCGGATAATAAGTCTGCATGGTAAGTCTTACATGTATGGCTGTTTAGTGGCATCTTTCTCTCCCTTCCATTGTTCTGCAGGTTGAGGTGGGGCGAATCTTAAAGGTCCAACCGGTGGTTTTGCAAAAGGCACACCCAGGTAACTGTGGATAACTGTGTTCTTCCCTTTTGCTATGTCATACTTACCTTTCAATGCTCCATATTTAGTTTGCACAACTGGTTCTGGAATAATGACAGTGTTGAAACACAAGTTAGATTAAAAAAAAACTAAAAAAATAACCACAATTAAAATTAAATTCATAAAAAAATAATGGTTCTGAAATTTATTTAAAAATAAAAAATTTATTATGTTAAACTTTAGTTTATCAAACACTGTTTTCTTATTGCATATAGTCAGAGGATCTGACAATGTTTACGGGTTTCACACAAATGTGACAATAGCGATTTTTTATGTCCATCTACACAATATAATGCCAAATAATTTTACTTTTGAAGGCTATTATGTTTATACTATGATTAAAAACTAAATTACTTATGTAATGGCTTTTCATCATGGGGTTTAATACTATAAAACATTTGTGAGATTTGTTTTACCTTCTTTTATCTGTTGCTTTAACTGTGGAAGAGTCTTAGTTATGAAGCTATAATGCTTTCCCTTTATGTCTTTTTCAGCTTTCTGCTTCAGACCAATGCCCAAATAGTCAGCTTCAGTTCCAAACTCTGGCCATAAAGTCAGACCTGGTCCATTTGGAGACCTAACCACAATGACAGAGAAAAAAAACTTAACTTTACAGGGTTTAGATTAATGATGGTTGGTGGAAAGTCTTTGTGTTATATAAGGTAAATAACTTGATTTGCTTTCTTTGCACAAGCTTTATTTTTTTGGAACAGAATGTAACGTGAAATGTAATTACCCAGTACGAGCAAAGTTTCCCCAGTAGGCCATTACATTTTGACATAGTTCAAACTCTTCCTTAGTGCATGTTCCTGAGATTTAAAGAAATGGAAAAAGAGCTTAAATAATTTAACCTAGAAGTCAATACTGATCTAAATTCGGAGTCATGAAGTTTAGGACCATATCATTTTATTGTACAGCCTGTTAGAAAATCCTCGACAATGTTTTTGTAGGCTGTGGTCTCACTATTACCATTATTATGTAATTGCGGTATAAAGTGCATTTAAAGCATCCAAGCAAGCCAGATTTATTTATACTTTGGTCAAAATGTATTATTGTAATGCAATTTGGTAAAGAAAAGTAAATGAACTTTAAGCTAAAATCCATTTTTAAAAATAATCTTTCATTTTTTAAACTTACCAGTTATCTTAATGTGACCGTTCATGAAGCAGACACCAAAAACCAACAAAATCTCATCGGCATGATCGCTTCCTACAAAGTCAGGCCTCTTCTTCTTGAGATCATTAAAAGTATGCTGGAACTCGTACACATAAACTGGTGCTCCAGAGGCTTAATAAGATTAATAAGGATTATTACCAACTTTATTATTGTCATTTTCAAACATTTTTGCTTTTAAATATTTTTAATTCTTAATAGCACCAAAAACATCATTACCTTTGTGGTACATTGCTAATTCTCGATTAGGAATGTTGAACAAAAGGTCTCCATACAGCTCCCTTAATCCATCCCTGAGTTTTACAGGGTCATTTGAGGTTCCTATGTATTCATTTGCTACCAAATCATACAGCCGGTCGTCTTTTAACTGAAGGTAATAAATGACATACATTTTATTATAAATATTTACAATCATTAATAAAAGGTCAACATTAGACAAAAAGATTTATAATTACCAACCTGCTTACATGCAACATGCAAAGTAATGCAACCAGATTTACCACATAGTTCTATATGAAGATCTATTAATTCATCCATTTATTTTTTTAACAGTAAAGGACACTTTTTTTTTTCAAGCAAATATGCAAATGGGTTAGGAAGGTTTTTTTTTTTTTTAAATGAGATTTCCCTATACCAGACTGAACCTGTTTTTATTGTTATACATTTAGTTTGAAAAGATGGGCTCAGCGATACATAAATAGGTACTTACATTCTTGAAAAAAATCTGCGTTATAGCCTTAAATGTAGCTCTGTCTATTCCATCAGTCCATCCAGGTGCAGCAAAAAACTAAGAAAATAATATTATTTTGTTGTCTGCATCTTCATGTAATGCAATATTTTCAACTTACAGAACAGAGGGTGAATATTCACTTACATTAATGAGTCCAAAGCCACACTCATCATCAGTCACTCCAGTAATCAGTGGCACTTTGTGAAACTCTTTATTTTGAAGCATCTCTTTAATAGATTTTGAAAAGAAACGTCCATCCATGGTCACACAAAATGTGAGGATTTCTTTCTATCAAAGCACAAAACAAGCAGACTGTCAACTAACAGCATGAGTACAAATTGAAAGAAAACCGTACGCTAGTGGTTACATTTTTTAAAGCACTTAAAACATATATAAAACGTACATGAACGTACCCCCTGTATAATCCTTAAAAAATCCTCATCTGTAAACTGCATGACACAATCCACCATTGTCTTTGTGGTGGAAATGTCACAGCCAGATGCATTTGTCAGAGCCTAATAAACGACATATTTATTTTTATTAATATATTTTCCAGTTAAAAAATGTAATATTAGTCACACAAGAAAATAATTAGTATAAGAATCAGGTAATCTTTACCTTAGCTACTGGTAAGGGGTTAGAGGTAAAAATACTATCCATTAACGCAGTACCACTTTGTGCTATGGCTTTATTGAAGAGACCAGCTGATAATGGTGATAGAATCTGTTTTAATTAGAAATGGTAAAAATGTCTTACAATTTTTTAAAGATCATGAATAAAATTCATTCTGTATTATGGTGTAAGGATTAATAAGAAGTCAGATGGACTGTCAGCGCCGTTAGCATCTTTACCAGATATGATACACTGACTGCTCCTGCTGATTCTCCAAATATGGTTACAGCGTTAGGATTACCACCAAAACTGTGGATGTTCTCTTGGACCCACTGTAGTGCAGCTACCTGGTCCAGCAAACCATAGTTTCCTGGCGCATGTTCATCCCCTGTGCTAAAATAAAGAATTCCTGTTTTATTGAAAACTAAAAAGTAGAAATGAAATACATTTAGTTTCTAATTTCCTACCTAAAAAAACCAAGTAAGCCAAGTCTGTACTGTATTATCACCACAACGACATTTTGATAGGCGGCCAGAACATGTCCATCAAATAAAGAGGCTGCGCCCAGGATAAATCCACCACCATGAATCCAGACCATGACCTGTCAATCATACCAAGCACATAAAACTATGATGTATGAATAATTTAATAACAACACAGACTCTTACTATTTCACACATAGTTAATGTTAATTTAATAAACTAATTTTATTTTATGGGCAGTCTGGTGGTGTACTGGTTAGCATGTTTGGCTCTTAGTGCTGGAGATCCAGGTTTAAATCCTGATCTGACTGGAGATTCTATTTTCTCCCCATGTCCGTGTGGGTTTCCTCCGGGTTCTCCGGTTTTCTCCCACAGTCTTAAACATGGATCCAAGTTGAATTGGCTGCACTAAATTGCCTTTATATAGTGTGTCTGTGTGAGTGATTGAGTGAATGAACAGAAATATCTTGGCACCCTGTTCTGTCCTGTCATCCCAGTGTCTAAACCCCCTGCGACCCTAGAATAGGATCAAGCAGAAAATAATAGAGGGATGGATGGAGGGTATATTTAACTATACAATCTTTTCTTAAGTATCAGTTTTAACTTTGTGATTTGAATGATGTTGAATAAATAACAAATGACTTTTTTTCTCTTCTTCGCATAATATATTGTATAATAAATCATAACATACAGGTAATTTTGCATCTTCCTTTGGCTTTGAAGGTGTGTAGATGTTAAGGTAGAGACAATCTTCTGATATCTCAGGAACTTCCATAATCATAGAAAAATTTTTGATAAGATCTAAAACCATTTGTCGGTTTTGAATGCATCTAAAAAAAAAAAATCACATGAAAAGTTTTTAAACAAAATTAGCATTTGCAAGATTACAGTTTTTAAAACAATGTCATGAATGTTATTTAATCTTCGCTTGAGTTTAACTGTTTCAAATAAATTTTTAACCAAAGAACATTAAAGTATGTCGAGGTGCTGATCCAAATCAGACACAAATTAGTACACTTCTCCATTACCTTATGGTGCTCAGATTAGTTGTTTTTTTTGTATTGTAACTAACCCTAAGGATACAAGTAATTTAAAACTATCATCATTTTAAAATGCAGTGTTTTTCCCAGTAAGAT
This sequence comes from Corydoras sp. C115, assembly GCA_019802505.1. Taxonomy (NCBI): domain Eukaryota; kingdom Metazoa; phylum Chordata; class Actinopteri; order Siluriformes; family Callichthyidae; genus Corydoras; species Corydoras sp. C115. Next base: position 1,523,422 of record JAFMOC010000043.1, read on the forward strand.
ATTCATAATAAATAAACAAATAAATACTTAATTATAAATAAATTCTACACTACATTCAGTGACCATTATTAGCTACAGATTATTGTTTCTCTACTCACCATGTAGATGGACTTTGTAGTTCTACAATTACATTCTGTAGTCCATCTGTTTCTCTACACACTTTGTTAGTCCCCTTAACTCCTTTCTCTGATGATCAGGACCTCCACAGAAAATGTATGTTCTGATTGGTGTACTGTTCTCTGTCCAGCTGCACTGCTGTGTATGATCCACTCGTACCAGTACAACACACACTAACACACCACCACCATGTCTGTATCACTGCAGAACTAAGACTCATCCACCATCCTAATTCTCCTCTGTACTCGACCTGATCATTGGAGCACATACTAAAGTAGAAAATCGAAGTATGTAGAGAAACAGATGAACTACAGTCTGTAATAATTCAAACGACAAACTCCATCTCCATCTATCTCCAACTAAAATACAGTCAATGAATGCAAAACAGCAGAGTTGTACCTAATAAAATGGCCTTGTGTACACTGTAAAAAACGTCCACAGATTAAAATCTTAATAAATGTTTTTAAATGTTATTCGTAAGACAGTAAGGAGATTCAGATGAAAAATGACATTATAGTTTGTTTCAGACCAGAAGTAAAAGTGTTGAGTCCGTTTTTCACACATACGGTGATTGAGTTCATACAGATAATGTAATAGCAAGTTCTTACATGGCTGGCTGTTTGGTTGCATCTCTTATTCCTTGCCATGGCTCTGCAGGTTGTGGTGCAGAAAGTCTCAATGAGCCCAGCGGTGGCTTAGCAAACGGCACGCCCAAGTAGCTGTGGATGAGATTGTCCTTTCCTATAGCTTTCATGTGCTCACCTTGTAACGCACCATATTTTGTCTGAACAACTGGACCTGTCCGAATGTAGATACAGAAATACAATGTATTCACAACTGAGTGCAATCAGCTGATTAAAGTTTATATAACATCCATTCATTATATAATCCTATACTAAAGTTGCAGGTGTTCCCCATGCCCATCCAGGGGAGAACTGGGCAGATGAACCCAGTACACGGCGCTGGGCACAATCTAACACACTATATATAGGGACAATTTAGAGCACCCAGGTTACCTTAAATCCATGTTTTTTGGCTTGGGAGAAAACCGGAGAACCCGGAGGAAACCCACATGGACACGATGAGAAAACTCCACTTAGATCGGGATTCGAACCTGGACTCTGGTGCTGAGAGGCGAACATGCTAACCACTAACAATTTACATGATATAACTTAAGAAATACAATTCAGTTCAATTTACTGGAACTGTAAAACAAATGATCAAACTTTAAATGAGGTTCTAAATGCATTTGCAGGCAATTTGTTTCTTACTGAAATTCACTTCAGCTCTTACCCTGGTTTGCACTGGCGGTTGGGATCAGTAGGTTCGAGCCGAAACAACTCAAGAGGAGAAGGACAAAAGCCTCCATGGTTCTGCAGACTGGAGCGTCACTGCTGAGATCCACAGAATGGCTTTTACTTGAGGTCTCTCTCTCTCTCTCTCTCTCTCTCTCTCTCTCTCTCTCTCTCTCTCTCTCTCTCTCTCTGTTGCGTAAATGGGGGCGGTGAGAAAGTGCGAACTTTGTCTTACAGCCTTTGAAACTTTGTAACTAATGGGCTGTAAAGCGATTGTGCTTTGTCACGTTTGATAAGGCGTTACGCTTCAATGCCAAAGAACTGCAAACATTTAGCAAACATATATGTAAATAATTTGTGTTAAGCCAAATTTCTAAGCAAAGCTTGTACAAGAACAAAGTAGCATTAACTACACACAAGCAAACTGACGTTTCTAAATCATATTTAACATTGAATTTATCTGATATCAATCATGTGCAAATAATAAATATCACTGTTCTAGCAAAAGGAGCAACTTAGTGACTGAAGCGGTATAGCAATACTAAAATAAAATTAAAACAAAACAAAGCTATTGTCTGATATATATAAAACTGAATCCTACGCTGCAGTTCCACTACGAGACGGATGGTGTCACTGTCGCTTCGCTTCTGTTCAGACTAGCGTCCCTATCAAGCAGGAAGTGTAGATTCCCGTATACATCTTAAATGGCTTCACTTCGAACTCAAAGTGCACTAGTTTAGGGAGCAAACCCTATTTTAACATGCCCTACATAGTGCAACAGTGAAGGGTGCTGGGTTCTCTTTGTGGCTGAAATGATTTAAAAGTAAAAGTAGTACGCAATCCCCGTACGTTAGGTGTTATGTACTGTAAACAACCACTTCTATATGCACCAACGTAATAAAACATGATTATGTTTAGACTCTATTTATTTAGATTTGCCGACTGTGTTGTGAAGGTGTAGATAACCTTCAGATATTTTTGTTGTTGTGTTTAGTTGTTATTTTCATAGTTAATTTTGAATATGGATCAAACAGTCAACCTGCGCTCGGGGGCGGAAAAGGTGAAACGCTAAGATTTTTTTTTGTTTTGTTTTTTTACAGAAACGTGTACGTTTAAATAAATACACACCTTCGTGAGTTATTGAACTATTCATATGCGTTTGTTTGTAACACATAAATTAGTTGTACTGTTCACTTTTAGGTTTGTAATTAGTAAACGTTTTACATATTTTAGTATGTAGTGTATTTAAACATATTCTGGTATGTAACAGTATTTCTTGTCTGCAGAATGAACACACACTGCAGGTTGCTGTTTCTTGTCATGATATTTTTGATTTGGATTCTTGTGAAACTCAAGAACATTCCACACCTCTCTCACAAGGCACAGCTTTCGCCTTTGTTAAGGTAACCTTCAGGACTTTGTGACGTGTAATCCTTTAATTTTAGATTACAACATATCACCCACTATCCTGTATAGTTTTATTCATTCATTATCTCCCGCTTTATCCTCTATTAGGGTTGCGGTGGGGTTCCCCATGCCCATCCAGGGGAGTAGGTCTCGGGCGCTGGGCAGATAGACCCAGGACAGGGTGCCAATCCATCGCTGGGCACACACTCACTCACACAGACACACTCTATATGGGGCAATTTTTGAGAATTCAATTTACTTGATGTATGTTTTTTTGACTGTGGGAGAAAACCGGAGAACCCGGAGGAAACCCACGCAGACACGGGGAGAACATGGAAACTCCACCCAGATGGGGATTCGAACCGGGAATCCCTAGCGCTGAGAGGCGAACGTGCTAACCACTAAGCCACCGTGCTGCCCTGTATAGTTTTAATTAGAAGAAAAAAATCAAGTGTAAAATAAAGTATTTTGCCTACTGTGCTTACACACAAGAATTTGTCTTTCGCATTTAACACATCCATGCAGTTAACACATATACACATACTGAGTGAAGTAAGAACACGTGTCCGGAGCAGTGGACAGCCCTTTACATGGCACCTGGGGAGCAATTGTGGTTAGCTGTCTTGCCCAAGACACTTCAGCAATAGTACATGGTGGGACTTGAACCAGGGAACTTCAGGTCTTAACCTTGCTTTTAGGTACCTTTTTATATCTATTAATAAAACCACTTAACCTGTTATAGAATATTCTGTTTAGTTACAGTGTAAAATATAGTAAATTATGGACCTAAGTAACACCTGATGTTTTGATGCTGCTCCATCATTCAAACCCAGAAACCCCAAAAGCTTTAGAATAAGAAATAAATGAGGATACACCCTGAGTTTCTTGATAATATTATACTTTTAATTTATTAACAGGCTATGCAAGCAGTCAACAACAGATTAATTAGCCTGAATGAAAATGAGACTCTGCTCTTCAAGGTTATGCTGCTGGGAAAGGATTGTGAAGACTACACCAGATCTAAGATTGCTGAAAGTGCAACATTTTATGGTATGGACACCTATTATACTAAAAAAAACAACAATCTTGTTTTTTGGTTCCTCTTTAAAATTGTAGTCACTTTCCCTCCTTTCTGAACCAGGACTAGACATCAGCAAATCTTGCTTTTGTTCTACGATAGATTTCATAAAGACACTACAAGAAAACCCTGTAAAGTTGTTTCTGTCGACAGACAGAGATGACATTTGTGGTGCCACAAAAGCAGGTATGTATATATATATATATTTACCTTTTCCATGCCATTGATACCATTGCAGTTAGTATTGTACAACTATTGTAGCATCTGTTGAGGAAACAAAAAACATTTCTGTAAGACACCTTCTTCCCTTCAGGTTGTGATTTAAGCAGCTGAGCACGCAGGTCTTTCACTTTTGTTTCTTTTAGTCCCTCTGTCTGTAACAAACACATCTGTGCTTTGGTTAGGTGTTCCCTCTGCATTACTGTACAAGCAGAAAAATGAACATGTCCTGGATCAGCTGAAAATTCTATTCTCAGGAGATCTCATTGGCCTTCCATCGGACTCCACAGACTTTCTTAAGGACTTTGGGTACAATGATGATCAGCTCCATAATATTAAAACAATGAAGGTATATATTCTAACTTCATAATGCCAAAGAAAAATCACACTAGTGATCAATTGTTAATTTTTTAGTACAGAACTCAACTGCATTGTTTGGGTCTGTAAAAAAAATAAAAAGATGTGATCAGTCACCATGTAAAAATCACATCATACTACATTTCTAAGAAAATATGGGAACGACTGATTATATTCCTAGTTATTGATTTTCATCAATAGTTGGCATTATAATTGTTATGGTTCATTTATTGATGTCAGCTTTTCCACATTTCCTGCTTTTTTAGAGGGGCATTAAGGAGTTTGCTATGCTGATTGGTCAGATGATCAGAAATATTGGGCATGAAGACAGTCCTCTGCATACCAGCCTCATGACAGCTTACGGTTCCAGAGATGTGTCTGTCAATGCTCTGAAAACACTCAGAGAATGGGGGGTGGATGTGGATGAGGCTTACTGTCTGGCAGGAGCTCCTCGTAGTCTCATCTTATCTGTACTTCAACCCCACATACTGTGGGAAGATGAACTTCTGGCTATGACTGGTGTGCAGAGTCTCGCCACTGAGGTGAAAAATATAAGAGTCACGTAACTGTTTCATTTAAAATGATATGAGGTAAGTGCCAACGTAAAACACAATGAACACAGTATGAAACAGAATCACATGTGTTAAATTGATTTTAATGTTGAAATGCAATGCAAATAAAACACCAACAAGCAGAACAGTAATATTCACATACACATGGCTTTAAAGCCTTTAAGATCTCAAAACACTGCCTGGCCAAAAGTCTACTCATGGACTTTTAATTGTTATTGTCTGGTTTGCTTCAGCTGGTAAGGTCGAGGTTCAGCATTGTTACATGGCAAGATAATAAAGTCGGCTGAGTATGTGAATGTACTGAATGATTGGTTTAATTGATTTGTTTTTCTTTCTGGTGGAACTGAATTATTCTATAACAATAAAGTGTGTAAAAGTGGTTCAAAGTTCAAGTCCTGGAGAACACTATATAGAATGCAGTCATCAATACAATCTCTCAACCAAAACTGAATGCAACTCTTAATAGGAATTAATATATGTACTATTGCATAAAGTGGTCGAAACCTCAATAGGCGTTTCAACAAAATACTAAGAGTTCACACTTTTGTCTTTAGCCAGACAGCACATATATTTAAATCACAAAGAAGTTAATAAAACATTGAATAGGTTTATAACAAAGCTGCATTAGATATTAATGGCCATGTCTCAAATTTATTTTTACTTCATGCACCTTTTTTTTAAAGGGATTTAAATAAACAGTAACTCCTATTTAATTTCAGGTTTACAGTACAATTCTAGGTTTAGAGGCCACCTCCTGCTCAAATGGCTCCAGTAAACAAATGGTAAACAAACCTTTACATGACAGCTTTTGACATAGTGCTGAGTAGCTTTCAGAAGCTACATTGCACAGTTAGTGTAACAGTACAGTCTTCAAAGTGTAATGAAGTATTTTAAACACAGCCCAATAGTTCACATATGCATGCTGTTGGGATCTCCCACTGATCTGATCAAGTGATGCTTCATTTGAGAGTTAAGGCACTAGGGAAACAACTACTTAATGTTCTAAATGTATTGGGAGGCAGCACATAGAGTTCCTAACAAGCATAATAAGAATTTTAATACTTTTTTCATTATGAATGCAGAGTTCGTATATGTAGACATGTGCATGGCAAGCTTCTTGCATAAGAGTCATTAGTAAAAAGTAAATGGTAAACATGACATAGGTTTACTTATTATATAAACAAAAATGTATTGCCATAAAAACTGCAACCTAGCAGCTGGGAGAAAAGCTACCCAAATGTACATACAAGCAGACGTCTTTGGCTCGACATTGCAATAAAATCAGAAAACCTAAATGTAAAATACATGTAAAAAATATTAATTGTAGCAAAATGCAAAACCAGCACAAATACTGATTCCGTAAGTAAAAACAAAAAGGTGCATGCAACTTTGCTTATGTGAAGTCAGTTCTAAACAGCTTTACAAAAATATTCACATTTCCTATGCTCACCCACATTATAAGTGTTATTCTTTTTAATATTCTCAGATAGCCTTATACGTCTGTTCCATTATAGCCAACAGAGAAAGAGAAATATGTTTCAACTTTATTTATTTTTATTTTTAAAAAATGACCAGCCTGGCACCAAAGACCTTAAATAAGGAGTACGTTATTTCAGCCAGAGACTGGATCTTGTGAGGTATGTTTACAGTTGATTACTACGAAGTATATACCTTCATTTCCTATTTGCACTTCTTGAAACTCTTGTCTGCTCAGCTGTCCCAAAAAATAAAACCAAACACTGCCATCCTTAACTTACAGTTAACCTCCGTTTCACTTCCCGCTTTAAACATTGCTGATGCATCAATCGGCACATATATGAAGTCACGTAAGTCTCGTGTGCACCTGCTTTGGAGCGTTTCAACACATTAGTGAAGCGTGTTGGTGGTGTCTGTCAAACATAAATGCCTTCAGGGTTTAGCGAAGAGGTGATGGGGCTGTGCAACACCCTCAGGTTGGAACTAGTGCCCGGACGCTTTAATGAACCAGTCAGGGCTGCAAAATCTACAAAACAAAGGTACGTGGAGATTGAATAGAAGTCTTTTTTTCATTTAAATACATATTAAGTTGAATGTAACAGAAAATATAAAAAGAATCGTTTTAGCAGGACTGTACAAACTTTTGCATGTACATATTTACATTACAGTTATAGCTGATTTGTGAATGACCAGCAGAGCCAGGAAATCATGTGAGGTGATATATTTCACCTGCAGCTTGTATGTGTGGGTTAACTGTCTAAATCGCACCTGCAGACACAGACAGTTAACTCACACACATACTGTAGGCCGCTGGTGAAATCCTTCACCTTACTTGTTTTCCTAGGCCTTTCATTCACAAATGTCTTTGATCGCATGATTCAGTATTATTCATATAAAATTAAACACCCAGCATTTTGGAAAACTATTATTGTAAATTTTATGAAACAATTTGGGGAAGCCCCTTTTTGTTTTAACTTGTAAGCAAGGTCTATACATTGACGATTACATCTACAAAAACATGGGTTTTGCCCCAAAAGACATACATTTTTTATAAATTTATAAACATCAACGACAGAATGTTGGGGGGAGGGGGGGATTCAGATAAGTGACAAGCCGCCAGTCCATATTCTAGCAGCTGTTTAATGCATTAAGCTGCAACGAAGGAAGTAAAAGGAACACAAGGAGGTCTCCGTGTGAAATCTGAATGGCTCTTAGTTTAGTAAGTACCAAGATAATATGCTGCATGAACAGACGGCCCACAGAGCTCAAAACCTAACGGTGTGATTTGGAAAATGCAGAAAGCTAAAGTGGCTGGTGGGAGGTGTTAAATTGGAGTTGGAAAATATCTCTGGAAACTGTCCACTGGAAGGCTTTTAAGAAATGTCTGCAGGATAAGAAATTACTAGAATTCTTTAAAAGAAAAAGAATAGAACCTGAATCCTGAGGTGCAGGACTGGCCTCCACATCACTGGGCTCCACAGGCAGCACGGTCACTTTAGTGCCAGTCTGTTGAATGAACTGTTGGAGATTTACCTGCCTTAGTTCCTTGGTAAGCTGCTCCAGCTCGTACTGTCTCTCCTGGGGAAAAAAGCACATCTGATCACAGGTGTTCGCTGTCTGACTAAGAACTGTGTGTTCATCAAATATCTTTTTTTTAGGTCTAAATACAAGTTATGGCGGCACGGTGGTTTAGTGGTTAGCACGTTCTCCTCTCAGCGCTAGGGATTCCCGGTTCGAATCCCAACATAGGTGGAGTTTCCATGTTCTCCCCGTGTCCACGTGGGTTTCCTCCGGGTTCTCCGGTTTCCTCCCACAGTCCAAAAACATGAATCAAGTCAATTGAGTTCTCCAAATTGCCCAATATAGAGTGTGTGTGTGTGAGTGTGTGCCCAGCGATAGATTGGCGCCCTGTCCTGGGTGTATTTGCCCAGCGCCCGAAACATTCTCCCCTGGATTGGCATGTGGACCCCCCCCGCGACCCTAATAGAGGATAAAGCGGGAGAATGAATGAACGAATAAATACAAGTTGCTAAATATTAGTTTTAGTTTCAGAGGTACCTTGGGACAGAGATCTAAGGTGAGGTTTGTAAGATGAATACCAAAATCTCTTATTTTTGTTAACAAAAAAAGATAAAAGACCACAGTAAAAAAAAAGGCTGTATACTTTAACAAAACACAACAATGCAAAAATACATTTTCATATATTGTATAACATATATAGTGAAAAAAGGTTGTTTAATTACTAGACAATTAAAATTGTTTATATATATATATATATATATATATATATATATATATATATATATATATATATATTTACTTTATTATTACATGGTTATCACATGTCTTTGGTTAAAACCTCAATGACACAAATGACCTTTTGTTAAATTTAGATCATAAGTACCAAGAAGATATTATTCTCTTCTTAGAATTCTGTCTATGCAGCCACCCATTAAAGTTTGTTCTTTTATAAACTTTAATGAACTAGAAAACCGGTTAATTTCAACAGCTAATTAAACATAACCATAAGGCAGTTACACCTACCTGCAGTCTCTTGCTGGAGTGACTCAGTGATCTCTCCACAGCTCTGCAGCTGTTTTCCAGCTGTGCTGTGTGCTGAGCCTGAGCCTTCAGTTCGGCCTTTACTGTCTGGAGTCTGGTCTTCATATCTCCCTCGCTCCAGTGCTGCTTCTCCCTCGTCTGCTCTTGATGGCGTTGTGCCTCCAGTCCTACCTCCATGCTGTGCAAGCGTGTCAGCCTCTGTTCCAGCTCGCTCTCGCAGGATCTGAGACGTGCTCGCACCTCCTGCAGCCGATCCTCCAGCTGCCTTTCGCTCTCGCGCTCAATCTGCAGCTCGCTTGCCCAGAACTCTTCCTCTTCCACCTCCACCTGGTACCTACACAGCTGCTGTTCCAGGCGAACCATTTCCTCGGTCATGGCTACCCATGAGTCTTCGTTGCACATTCGCTTTTCATTCCATGCCTGCAGCTCGGCATCACAAGATTCTGTTCGGCGGTCCAGAACAGCCAGAGACTCCCTTTGCAGCCTCACAAGATGCATGAGCTCGTCCAGGCGTCTCGAGGGCAGCTGGGGGGAAGAGGATATGCCTTGTTGTGTGCTGTTTAACAGAACTACACAGCGCTTTGAGCTGCTGTCTCCCATCTTGGTACCACTTAGAATATCTTTGAGGCCACGTGGAGTCCCGGTGAAGGTGAGGGATTTGCGGCGTGGTTCGCGGCGTCGGAGAGAACGCTCTCCCTGGGCTCGAAGCTTGGCCATAATAGGGAGGCTCTGACGGTGCAGGCCACGTTCAGGGCCACGGCAAACTGGGAGTCCCTCAGATGGTGGCCGCTCCTTGAGAGAAGGACCCGTGCGGTGCAGAATGAACTGGACGTCACCGGCATACTGCCCCCAAGTGTTTAAAGAGACCACTGGGCTCTCATGGGGAGCCAAGTGCCGCTCAGAATCTCTCCATTTTTCCACCAGAGTGTAACGCCCTGTGCGACCTGAGGAAGAGTGTAATAGGTTTTTTTTAAACTTAATAAACAATCATTATTAATTAATGACTTTGTTTTTAGATTTGGCATTATTTAGGAATTTAAGACAGTGGAGTTCAATAGTTCAGGAGAGATTTAAAAGTCCTGCTTGCAGTGGAAATACAAGCTCAAGTAAGATTTTTTAAGGCATCCTGAATTGTAAAAAAAAAAAAAAAAAAAAAGTCATGATTTGAGTACATATGCATGCGTCTAATGTAGTTCATGTTCAAAAACTGCTGTATAATATGACTAAGCACCAATTTATTTAGCATTAGGAGGGAAATCCTTAAACACTACATGACTGAATGACTTAAATTCATCCTTGAATTTAAAATATTCGTTGTAGACACTTGACAGCGAAAAATCTTTTATTAAATGGGTAAAATATTAATAATAATTAATAGGTATAAGCGATATATTGGCAGGGATAAGCCTCTCTTCACACTCGCTACTTGTGGTGCTGGGCTTATCTGGTGGAAGAAAGATTTCTGTGATATAAAAATCTGTTTCATATCAAAAAGCTCTTTAAACAATATGAATCCCTTATCTGCCTTCAGCATTTGCTGTTGTTGAAACGGTTGAATAAAACCGAGCCATCTACTCATGATAGCAACCCTGATGCCGTATCATTTGCTGCAACACAACCGTTTGTGTTTTATTGCTTAAATAGGCTTCATTATTGTAATAACATCAAGCAAGCAAGTATTAAGCCAATGGATGGCTCTCTGCCTCCGGCTTTGGTGCGATGATGACTCAGAGTTTCCATCTCACCAGGCGCTTTTTCAGCCTCAGTATGTTCCTTGAGTAAAGTGTGTGTGGGGGGGACGGGGGACTGAAGATTACACACATCCATTTGAGTGCCACTACAAATAGGCTCAGACAATGACGTCAAGAACTCAAGTTTCAATCAAACGCAAATTGCCCTTCTGGTTGTACAATCAGTCTTTTCCTCAAAGTTCTTTTCAATGCAGTCGTTCTTTTTCAAAGAAAGCATTTAGAGTTCTGAAAACCATTTGGAACATATTAAGTGATCTGGAGGGCTTTAAAAGTTCGACTGCCAACTTGTTTTTCTTAATAATTTAATTCTGTTTTTCCCTAAATTCATATGTATTTGTTAAGGTGACATGAAAGTCTTTAACTAGCATTTGCCACAACATGTACAGCCATGTTTTTTTTTACCACTTTTATAGAATTTTATTTCACATTTTAATGCACTGTTCCTTATTATTTACTGGAATTAAAATTCATTCCTTATTTTAGGCACAGAAAGGTTCATGGGTGTGCTGGAGCTCTCCCAGCACTCACAGGCTAAAGGGGAGAGAAACGCCCTGGACTGGTTGCCAGTCTTTCACAGAGACATTCCTTTATATTCACCTCTCGAGAACATTTATTATCTTTAGTATATTTATTGTACATGTCATTTGGACTGTGAAAAGAAAATAGATCAACTAGAGAAAATAATGCTGACAAAGGAAGAACTTGCAAGCTACTAAAAGGACCTTGTCCACGCTGTCGGGACTTGACCCTGGGAACTTTTTACAACAGTCGTACCCATTGCTTCTTCAAACTGCATCAAATTAACAGAGTGAGGGGAATATGCAACAGTAAATGTGGCGTATACAAAGGTAATAGTATATTATATGTTTTTATCTTGTAAAAACAAGAAATTGGTCATAAAATCTTGCCTTGAAATGCTAGATTTAAATACGCTCCCTTTAGAGAACATCTCAACTAAACACCATTCAAACAGAGATATCCAAACTTTGAGATATGAAATTCCCTTATAGTGAATAAATATAATATGAATGGCAATATACACAACACTAAGAAATACACTGATATTTAAAACAGTGTAGATAAGCCTGCTTGTGTCATTTGTTCACCTCTATAACAGCGTCAATCCTATCAGGTGATTATTCAATCAATGCTCTAAAATTGAGTCCTTGTTCATTTTGCTCACTCTTCAATTACTTAAGTGCACAATTCAGCCTGCAACTGTGGTTGGCTGTTTCAGCAGTTTTCCTGCTGGTAAAAAAGGAACTGAGGTCAGGTGAATTTGCAAACCAATTAAAGCGGTTCTGAGCAAGTTGCATGGGTTGAAAATTACATCAATCTAAGATAAAATAAAGCCTTTCTTTTTAAATTATATATTTTTCCAGGACTAAAGATTAAGTATTTGATGATGATAAAGGATGAGGTCCTATTTTTTAAGATTTTTGTTTAAATGTCTCTCAGGACTCACCTGCTGGTGAAACATGTACCCAGAATACGTGTGTTAAATATTACTGTAAATTTTACCACTAATTATTTATATCATAAAATCTAATTACCTATAGCTTGAGCGAGTGCGATGACCACTTCCTGACAGGTGGTGGCTTCTGTGACCCCACAGACAACACGTTGGACTCCATCCACCCAGACCTTCAGCTCCATCCTATTGCAGGCGGTTCAGAGTTGCATTTGGCTTTGTTTCCTCATTCCTTCAGGATGCAGCTGCAGGTGGTATTATAGTTACTCTGCACAAAAACAATGCCAAAACTATAACAGTTTATCCAAAATATGTAGATAGTTTAAAGAAATATACTGTACTAAAAATAACTAAATTGCTAGAAGCAACTACTGTACTAGGATTCAAATGTATACCAATGACTTAACACTTTAATGATGTATAAAACTCGTGTATGAAGTCCACCACACATTTTCCCTGGAGACAATAAATTATAAAATAGATTTAATCTTTAGTTACTAAAATTAAAGATAATTAACTGCATTGGGGTAAGGGAGTCTATTTTTATACAAAAGTATAACCATTTCCAATTAAATGCTATGTTTTATTAATTGTAAGTGTTCACTTTTAACATATTATCTTTAAGAATATCTCATATATATATCTGTCAAATCTGCAAACCTTTATGCTCTTTTTTTTTTTTAATCTTCACTGTTTTTATTTAAACTTTTAATAATATATGTGATGGTACATTTACAGGTTATATGTAATATCATAATGTTAAATTTGGTAAAAAAAATATATATATATATGCAGCATTTTGCTCCCTCTAAAAATATCTAAACTGACCAGGCATACAGAAAATTGATTTATGTATAATACTGTAAGTACCCTGGTAAAAAAAACAGAAAGTGATGAAAACATAAATGTGTGTTAGGAGTGAAGCCTAAACATAAATCAGTTTTTATTTTGCCGAGTGAAGCCTGCCATATTGTAAACAGGGAGTAAGTGTGACCAGCTGGATTTGACAGTCCGCCTCTCATGTGCAGGAGTATTTCTGGACTGCAAAGCACGAACCCTGAGCCAAGATTCAGATTTTATCATAATAATATCCAAATACCCATACTACAGTAACATTGGGGATAAATGGATAAATGTGATGTGTATGAAATATATATATATATATATATATATATATATATATATATATATATATATATATATATATATATATATATATATATATTATATTATTATATTATATTATTTTTTTCCTCCTCTATCAAACAGATGACCAACAGTCTCTGATTGTAAAACTACAAAGTCCATCTATATGGTAAGTGGAAGAAATGGACAATGGAGCAAGAAGGTGGTGTGTCTAAACTTTTGACTGATACTGTTTACACGCGCGTGTGTGTGTGTGCAGGTATCAGTCTTGTAAGAGATTTTTCAGCACACCTGCAGTGTAAAAAAATAAGCAATATTTTAAAATAAAACATTACAAACAAAGCCGACAAAGCCTTGGGTGAATAAAACAAGTCACTGCTCGTGTCTTTCTCCTCAATACCATTTCACAAAATAAATGTAAATAATGTTCTTTCATTGGTTCAGACCTTACCACTTTAGATCCTTGCCTATTTAAATAAAAAGAGCCGATTTAGTGAGTGCACATGTCTCTGTAATAGAAATGCAGACCGTATTAGTCAGCCAAAAAGCAAAGAACTCGCCCTAAGCTCCATTTATACTCCACTTGTATTACACATGGATCACAATCCAAAACTTAAACTTTTAAAGATGTCGTACAGTGCATTTATTCAGTATTTTAGACTACTTTGCTGAGTTTACTATTATAATATCTGACATTTAGTTGCTAAGGTCAGTTCTCTGCATTGCAAAGCTGTCTTGTTTTCCAAAATTAGACATAGCATACTTTTTAAATATTTAAAGTATTATTCTGATTTGTGCTGTTGTATACAGCTAACAATGCACTTCCAGTGTTTAAATCAAAACCAAAATAAATACACTTTTGCCTTTTGTTCAGTAAAATGCATTCCACCGAAAAACTAAGGACACTACGAAAGAAGAATTTCAATAATGTGGCCCTTTTGGACACATTCCACAATTAAATATATAATTAACCCACCACTGGGTCTTATGTAAATATGCAAATTTATAGACGTAAGCATTTCACATAAATTCAACTAAATCTGTGATATACATGGAAAACCAGAGGTTAAATTAAATATTTTGTCCATTATACTGTGCATAATTATGTACATTATTATGTATAATTTTAGAATTTTGTACAAATGAGATTAGAATCATTGAACAGCCATTTCAAACTTTTTATGTAAGCATTATTATTTTGGTCCTAGTATTAGGTCAGGCACGTGAACGGTAAACAGAGGGAGAAGCAGCAAGTTCTAATCGAGTTCTCTTTATTCAAAGAGTAACAGAAATAACAAGCAAGCAACACCAAGCAGGCAAAGCTGAGAAACAGTCGGGAGTACAGGTGTCTAAAAGCCGATGCAGCAGGATGGCGAAAGGCAGAAAACCTTAGAGCGGACCACAAGGCAGGAGCTATTTCTGCAGACAAATGAAATCTAAGCAGTGTAGCAGTGAGTTAACATACAACATCCCCAATGCAATGAAAACAAAAGGCTATAAATAGGGTAGTAGTAGGGTAGAGAATAAAACCATAAATATGGTTTAGGTGCTAAAACTTAGGTGAATTGGAACAGCCACACCTAGGTGTGAAAAAGGTGGAGCAGGTGTGACACATTACTTTATCCCCACACCAAATTTCACCAAATAGACGATCAACTTAATTAAATGTTAATTTGATCAGTGGTGAGATGCTGGTAGGTTTTTACAATGGATATTGTAAAACCTTTAAATACAACACAGTAGACCTTTAGTGCTAAATGACGGTTGATTTATTTACTTTACTATTAGACTGACATAACATTTAAATATTTATATACCCATAAACTTGTCTTCTGATGCTACTACAAACTAAAGATATTCTATAGATGAAAAGTCATTTCCTTTGTTCATATTGTGTATTCTTTATTAATATCCACATAACACAGACATAAGTGCAAGTGTTCATGGCCATCACCATCTGGTCGCTGTCTTGGAGGCTTAGCAACCCTTCTACTGATTGCTTTTCAAGTACCACAACAACATTTGGCACTACAAAACCAGAGGCCACTGTATTCGCAGATCATCCAGTAAGAATGTCCTGTGAGCCTTCTTGTCTGAGTATAAGCAAAATGATTAAATGTCCTAATTTCAAATAAGCTTCAAGCAGAAACTGCTCCGCTTTCAAAAAAGAATATAGCTGACCTCAAGACAACATGGAACCGAAACGCAGAAAAGCATCCATTCATGAAATGATGTCTCTCTCTTTTTATTAAGAACAAAAGTTGAGTTAGAGTGCTGATTTCCCCTCCAGCACCGCCCTCAAAAGACTTTCTAAGTCGGAATATAAAAGGATTGCAAGTCATTAGCTGTGTAGCCACCCAAAGCTCCAGTTCTTTATTCAGACTCTTAGAGAACAGAAAGGTACCTTGAGGTTCTATAGCCTTTGCTGACATGGCATACAAACAGATCTTTAATTAAAGTTCAGAGAAACCAGATGGATGGAGGACATGCCGTTTTAATACTGAGATAAAGAACGCTAGATTTTTGTAAGTACTAAATTTATTACATGGAAAATGTGAGAAATCTAATCTTTAACTGGTGAACATTTCTTCTTACAAAAAGATAATCAAACGATAAAAGATAGTAGGGGTTGTACTTCCTGTAATAACTCAGTATCCAAAAATTGCCCCATGTAGAGATGCCTGGTCAATGAGCCGTGAGGAACCAGCTTCATCACCATATGGACAAAAATTGAGGCACCTACACAGGCTTTTATAACATCCTATTCTATGTTTGGTACATACATAATCTATTAAACATTATTTTTATTTGAAACTAAATCACACTGTGAATTATATTCACAATAGGCTTTAATTAAATTCATTTATAGGGTTACTCATAGGCAAACAACCTAAAAAGAGCCCTCTGGTTGTCAGGAAGTAGAGAAGAAAAGCACTGACAAACTGTTAAAGGCGAATAAGACAGCTGGGCACAAGAACAACTCAAGCAACAGGAAGCTTTTTTTTTTTTTTTTTTTTTTAAGTTTGTTGGGACTGGTGCTGCATTCATTGTAAGTTAACAGAGACAGCAACTTCAAGTTTCAGGTTAGTTTAAAACCCAAACCAATATAATAATCTCTGAAAGTGTTAATAAGTGCTTATAACTAAGTGTTTCAGAATGGCATAATACTGATCAATTAATAGTCCTTAAAATAAGTATCAACAACATTGATGCCTTATTATATTTAAAATATTATGTAATAATACAGACACATTTTTATTATTAATTTACAAAAGAAATAAATACATTTGAGTTTTTTTATTTTAAATATAAACCAACATGGTTAGCAAAACCAAATGTTTTGTATTATTTTGAGTATTGATTTAAAATTGATATTTTTTTTAATAAGTTGGTGTTTTTCTTGACTGTGGAGAAAAGTTTCAATTTCTGCTAACTTTACCTTCTCTGTTTTCAAAGGAAACATCTTAATTAATAACAGCAGTGATTTAAAGGTTGGTCACCGCTTAGCAAAAGTCTAAATAAATAAAGGTTTGTTGGTTCTGCAAATATCATTAACAAGAAAAACGTTGCATTAAGGTTGCATTTTATCACATGTGACTATTATTATCAGAAGGCCTTCATGAAAATATTTTGTTAAAGTGCTGCATGACCCATGCAAGTGTGCTTACTACATTCAAACCTAACTAAATAAATCCAAGCTCAGAAAACATCATTAATCTAAGATGTTGATTTTAAAATTAACTCTGCTAAGTTCAAAAGACATGGACTGACAACAAAAACAGGTGTCGAATTTCTCTTCTTTAAAACTCACATTTATGATGCTGTTTAATTTTCTAACCTGAGGTGATTGTGTTAAATCCACAGATGATAAATTTAGTAGCATGTAATTTTTTTTTAGAAGGTAAAAAGTCTTGCTGACAAATTGTTTTCTTGTTATTTTTGGCTCAGATAGTTTCAAAAAATGTGCTAAAAGTTAAAAAAATTAAACTAAATTTAAAAAATTGAAATATAAAGAAGTAATTTTTTGAGGGAAAAAAAATCACAAAAAATAACAGTGACCATTATAAGATTAATGATGTAAGATGTAATTACTGCAAAATAAGTAAAGGTATTATGTTATTAGATTACTATCATGTCATTAGCATATACCAGCATGTAATAAGAATATAATATTAAAAATACTTTTTTTTTTATAGTTTTTACAGATCATGGACCACTGCTCTCTACCACAGCACTCAAGTTTCAAATACCATCTAAATGATCACAGCTTTGTTTGCAAAATGGATACAATCATTGAAAGGACAAAAGGTTTAATCACAACATGAAATATTAAAATAAAATAAAGAAAAGTCTGAAATCAGACTGAAGCAAAAGTTTTAAAGTCTATTGCTGCGGTTCATCCAGTGGAACACGTTCTGTTTGGATCTGCTGATGCTGCCATGTTACATGCAATTACCAACAATTTATGAACTCAAAAGAAATTGGTTGCAGGCCTCAACTTAAAACTAACTGTACACAGCATACAAGCACAGCACATGAATTTTCCACAATTCTTTAGTGTTTTCCAAAACTTTTAAATATATAAATGAAAATATAAACACAAAATGTGATACAGTGAAAAAGAACATCACAGAGGTGACCTTGATTTTCCAGCTGGCTTACTCATAGCTAAGAGCGACAATATTTAAATCTTCATAGGAGTTTAATCAGTAAGTTTATGTCCTTGATTTTGCACTACAGAGCCTGATAACATCGAGGCTGCACATTCCACACCACAGAGTACAGATGAGCTGTAACTGAGATAAACTTTACATTCCTTCTCTTCTCACCAAGAGCTACACTGTTATAACCTACTTTCCTACCATTCATTTGCTTTTATAGCCATTTTTTTATTATTATTATTATTATATAGCTAATCGTGTGACAATGGTGACAACAAATATAAAATATTGCACTGCAAAAAAAGTATTTGCCTCCTTTCTGCCACCAGTCTTGTTCATTCATACATTGTCTATAAGTTTTTTTTTTTCTTTTTAAGGATAAACAATGATGGTGGTATTAAAAAGGGAGCAAATAATGCTTTTGCAGCACTGTATATAAAAAATTAACCAGAGTGACTCATACATGTAGTGCTGCTGGTTAGTATGTATTGTGTTATAAGGAACACAGTTGTAGTTGTTGTATTTAATTGGGTAAAAAGGTAGAAAATCAAAAGAAATTTAAAAAAAGTACACAATAATACAGACAGCAACACAAACTCAAACTTTGTTTAGACACAAGCACTTGAGTTGTCAGTTGTTGACCTGAGTGAACTGCTTTCATCAACAAAATCTGGGATAAGCTTACAATAAGACTACTATTTGGATCATTTCACGAGTCACGAACAACATAAAACCCAGAAAATTCTCCAAAAACCTTTCTTTTCCCTTATACAAATGAGTACATCTGTACACACTGAACCTGCTGTCTGGTGTATAGCAAGGAAAGCAGTCCCATAAAATAATAGCCTGAGGACATCTGTATTTCAGTGAGAGTAAGCAAATAAATTAAGATTAACAGTAAAATTACAGACCGTCAGTCAAATATTTAAAGAACCATAATATTAACAAATTATTTGAGTTTCTGTAAATCCACATGCTTTGTTCTGTCACATAGTACATTCTTTGTTACAACAGTTATTTCTGAAGTTCATTAGCAAATTTTTGTCTTGTGGTTTCATTTATCAGTGTCCATTTAGTTTACTTAACATTAACCCAAACAACCCATTGGGGAGGTGTTCAGGGAGGTATGTGCATTTGAGGAGGCCTTTTCTGTTTCCTCATCACCTTAAATGTAAAAATGACTTATATAGTATTATAATGTGAATACATGTGATAACATCTCAATACACCGTTAACAAAGACCTTGAAATGTACATCCTTAGTGTATTAACATTCAAAAAATTTTAGTGTGACACACACAACATATCAAATAATATCATAATTGCTTGTTTTAACTTTTTACCTAAATTTTTATGTTTTTTTTTTAATTGCTCATTAATTTTATTTGGTAAACTATGAACTCTTTTGTTAAAAGTCAGTCTTTTGCAGAGGGAGTGGCAGAACAGACTATGTAGGCCTCAGACCATCGAAATGTTTCTGAGGAAGACCACCTTCCAGGCTCACTGACAGAAACAGAGCACCGTTTGTGATATTTAAGTGGAGAGCAGCTACGGCTGCCTGGGCCCTTGCAGCCCTTTTTCGGTGTTACTGCACTGTCGACTTGGCTTCAAGGATTTAATAAACTTAAGAATCGCCTCCCCCAGCGTGGAGGTCAGGATTGGCAGACGTACTAACATCTGGATGGCACATTGAGCTACACATAATGCTGCCTTTGTTCTTGTGCCATGATTGGGAATAGCAGAAGAACTTTAAAGCTTTGGACTTGAAGAGAGAGAAAGTACTAGTGAGGGAAGCGTTAAGGTGCGCTGCTCGGTCCATGTGGTAAATATTAATATTCTCTGATCTCATCTCCTTTGGTAGTTACTCAGAAACCCCAGACTAAAAAAATAACAAGTTGCGAAAGCTCACATCTGAGAATTCAGATAAATCGAGTTAGATGACTAACAGGAAAAAGTATGTAACCCAGAATACAACCTTTTCAAAAAGATACGAGCTAAATCTAATAAACAGATGAACTACATGGCCATTTTAAATGACCATGAACACACTCCTACAGAAAGTACAAACACTTTTCCTTGCCACTCTCCTGTATCATTAACACGGTTCATGAAATTTCAATAAGAATTCCATTAAAAAATGGTAGATTTGCCACTTATTATAAAAGCTTTTGGAAATAGATTATGATATATAAATACTATAGAATTCAATACTTGCTGTTTGCAAAACAAAATCTATAGAATTCATTAATCACCCCTGTTGACTTAAGCGTAGACAGACTTTACTGTCATTGACATTTATACCATACAGGGCACATAAGAATGAGATTTGGTTGCCCTGGCTCGAGTAGTTGTTATGTAACAGTGCTTTAACTATATGAAATGCAAACTGTGAAAAATAAATGTATGTATATAAATATGTATAAGAGCTTTGGAAATTATCTTAGGGAATTTTTCAATATTGGGTATGTTTAACAAAATTATTCAACTGATTATAAGTGGATTTCAACACGTGATGACTCAAGCAGACTAAAACTCATACCCCTACTGTACATTTTATTTATGAGACGTATATATCCCAGGTTTATGTCACGAATATAATATATTCAAAATGTCATATTAACACTAAAGAGATTGTGGAAAATATATTTAATACGGTAAAAAGGGTGGGATAATATGCTAGTGTTTTGTATCCCTCGTTTGGGAATACTTCTTAATAAAAACAAAATAAAACAAATCCTTATCTATAAATTCCATAACCTCAACAATTCAAACTACAAAGTCGCTATTTCTGACATTAAAAGTGGAGGACAAACCGAGAGGCAGTAGATTATCAGGAGTTTGTCCTGTCTAGATGGAACTGTACCTGTGTGAACGGGAGAATTAATCGGATTTGGGCTTGTTTAGACTCAGACTGCTGAACTGTTCAGCAGAATAAAGCGAAGAAACGGCGGTATAGTCCGTTGTTTCTGTGCAGACGTGTTCGTAACGACTGCGTGTGATCCATTATTAGCGTTAAACTGAAATGCGTCCTACCTTTAACGTTCACTCGGACGAAAACAAGGGAGCGGAGCATTTCACCTCCAAACTGACGACACAGCGGCTGAAGTTTGCTGAAGAAACTGCGGATTGGAAGCGTTACCGCTCATTTCCTTCAGCCGAGCGGCGTCTCCTGATGGGGATATCCGTTATAAAGGCTTTACAAACAATCGGCGTTTCCTGCGGCTGCAGAGACGGAACGCGAGGAGAGGAGGACTGATGAGGGAAGGAAAAGTTTTCACGCTGTGTAGCGGACGGTGCAGTCTGCACGAACCCCCTCCCCCCGCTGCCCCCGCACCCCCCATCAATAACATGGACACTGGCCGGGACAGCGCGGTGCATTGTGGGAGCTTTTAAAGCTGCACTCGGGGCTTTAATCCAGCTCTAAATAAATCTCACCCCCTGTGAAGAGGTGCAGCAAGCTACACCTTCCAGCCACGCGTGTTAATACAGCCCCTTTAGCGCCATCATATAGAAAATCAGTGCCACGCAGTGGCTGCAAACGGGAGCATGCGGCATGCAAGGTCATGGCTTTTTACGTCACAATGACTGTTTTACATCACAGAATGCACAACCTTCTCACTGACTGCTGCGACACGACCGTGGAATCAAACACGATGTGAAGAGAACTAAGAAGTGAAAGTCACATTGAAAAAAAAATAGGTTTGCAGATAAATTACGACTATAATGGGAATACTGACACCTTGTGTCTAAAATAGGAACTGCCTTCAAGTGATAAAGCGATCTGTTTTGCCTGATGTGCGTTACACACAAAGGAATTTGACCTCCACAGGTCAAATCCACCCCTGCTGTAAAACCCCCACTGGTGAGGTGAGAACACGTGCGCAGAGTGGTGGGCAGCCATGTACATGCACCTGGAGAGCAATTGGGGTTAGGTGCATTGTTCAAGGTTCCTTTACCACAAGCCCGCGACTGCCCCTAAGATACCGTTGTGTGATGACCTTCCATTGTTGTTGTACCTAACTAATCAAGCACCTGCTTTAAACACACCCCATATTGTACTTGTTTAAATTGGTAAATACTTTACTAATAACGGCGGCACGGTGGCTTAGTGGTTAGCACGTTCGCCTCTCAGCACTAGGGTTTCCCGGTTCGATTCCCCATCTGGGTGGAGTTTCCATGTTCTCCCCGTGTCCGCGTGGGTTTCCTCCGGGTTCTCCGGTTTCCTCCCACAGTCCAAAAACATGGATCAAGTCAATTGAATTCTCCAAATTGCCCCATATAGAGTGTGTCTGTGTGAGTGAGTGAGTGAGATGGATTGGCGCCCTGTCCTGGGTCTATCTGCCCAGCGCCTGAGACTTTCTCCCCTGGCTGGGCATGGGGAACCCCACCGCGACCCTAATAGAGGATAAAGCGGGAGATAATGAATGAATGAAAAACTTTACTAATAACAATAAATTGAACCCAAGGCAATGCATTTCGGTGGCTTAGTGGTTAGCACGTTCGCCTCTCAGCGCTAGGGGTTCCCGGTACAAATCCCTATCTGGGTGGAGTTTCCATGTTCTCCCCATGTCTGTGTGGGTTTCCTCCGGATTCTCCGGTTTCCTCCCACAGTCCAAAAACATGGATCAAGTCAATTGAATTCTCAAAATTGCCCCACATAGAGTGTGACTGTGTGAGTGAGTGTGTGCCCAGCGATGGATTGGCGCCCTGTCCTGGGTCTATCTGCCCAGCGCCCGAGACGTTCTCCCCTGGATGGGCATGGGGAACCCCACCGCGACCCTAATAGAGGATAAAAGCGGGAGATAATGAATGAATGAATTAACTTGATCCATGTTTTTGGACTGTGGGAGGAAACCGGAGAACCCGGAGGAAACCCACGCGGACACGGGGAGTACATGGAAACTCCACCCAGATGGGGATTCGAACCGGGAATCCCTAGGAGGAGAACGTGCTAACAACTAAGCCACCGTGCCGCCCTATTATTATTATTATTATTATTATTATTATTAATTGAGGAGATACGAGTCAGAACAGTGTTTTAAACCGACTCAACGTTAAGAACATTTTTAAATGAATGCCTTTACGGTTGAGGGCGGAGCAAATTCTGTGCTGTTGAATGATAAGACACTTAGCCAATCATATTGAGAAGGGCCAGTGACGTCTCTGTTACACACCCCGGTTATATTTAGGACCTATTTAAAGACTCGGGTACAGCAGCAGGCTTGCTGCGGATTTCCCTGGTTCGAAAGCCGGCAGTGTCAACAGTAATGGCATTTTAATTGTTTAAACCAAGCAACCCCACATATTTATAATGTCAGCCTGCTATTTGACATAAGTGCAACATCGAAAATCCCCACATGTCTGTAAATGTGTGACGCTCTGCGTGCTTGTCATTCCACATTAAAGTTATATCGATCTGCTCGGGTGTCCGCAGGCACCGGACTTAATGCAAAACGCGAGCTGATGCTGGACGAAAGCGGCTCGCACAGCTAATGCACCTATTTTGGGCATCGCCCCGTTTATAAAGACGTAAGGAAAGCAGACGAAGCCGTGAGCGTTGCGCTCGGGCTGAGCGAGCAGAGCGCGACGCTGGTATCCGTATCCGCCCATATTTATGTAAAGAGCGACCTCCGTCGAGGCGAGTGCACGGAACAGGCCGACGCTGGAGCAGGGAGAGGAAGTTCTCCGCCCGGCTCCTTTGGAAAAGCAGCACGTTTAAATGTGCGAGGACTTCGAGTAGCGGTTGGTGTTCAGAACATGTCCGGATCGACTCCGAGGAGCGGACTGTAGGCTGCGTTTCCCTCGAGCTGGCTCAGACGCGGAACCTGGCACACGCCAAAGGTAACTCTAAAAGCTGGATTCACGGAAATGCGGCCGGCTCTCTGGAACAATCGTGGTTTGGAAGTGCGGAGATGTTTTGTAACTGAAAGTTTCAAGCTTCGGTTTAATTTGAGTGAGGTGCGTTTGGGCCCTGCATTGCAGTACTCTGCGGTACAGATGGGGCTCCTTTAGGCTTCGAGTCCTTTATAGACCAGGAGCAGGCTATTGTACTTTCTATTCAAACGTGTTCGTGTAGCCTGCGAACTACTGCAATGGAATAGCACTGCACTGGAACTGTGTGTGTGTGTGTGTGTGTGTGTGTGTGTGTGTGTGTGAGAGAGAGAAAGAGACTTGGTTAGCTCGGACTTTGGGAAAGGTTGTTGGTAAGCTATGCTTAAGTTTGGCCTACAGTGTGCTTCCAGTTCCTGCTGTTTTTTTAATACCGATTTGATGATGAACTGTCTGCTACTGATGGGGGAGGGGGCAATTTATCAATATTACTTAAACTAGAAATCGCCTTTCCTTTCATTGGTGACATACTACAAATCCACCCATCTATTATCATATATAGGGGCAATTTGGAGCAGCCAATTTATCTTGATTCCATGTTTTTGGACTCGAACCTGGATCCCCAGTGCTGAGAGCTGAACGTGCCACTAAGCTCACTAAACTCGTATGGTACAAACCTATACTGATATTATATCTAATTACCCCATATTATACATTTTAATTGGCAATACTATCAGTCAACAGTCATCCTGGCCTATAGATTTGCATATTATTCTCTATTATGTATTATGCACATGTTGTTACAAAAATGCATACTTAATTTTAAGGTAAAAAATACCTGTGAGTAAAAGTAGTAGCTTAAAGCCCAGGCAGCTGTGATGTCATGACTGTCAGCTCTAAGCTGTAGAATAAGTGAAGACGAGCTATTAAAGTCTCAAAGTTACATATTGTGAACGTGATTGCTTAAGTTATTGAAAATGCTCTTCATACCTCAGAACATGGTGTTTATGAGCAGAAGAGTCACATATATAGGGTGCTAATGTTTAATAAAGAGGTCTGTTTGATTTAATGGTAATAATGCCTCACTTTGGTTTATTATCTAATATTGAAGCATGTTTCATTTAACATACCGTGTCCTGTCCTGTTCCAGGTAAAGAATGACGGAGTATAAACTGGTGGTGGTGGGAGCTGGAGGCGTTGGCAAAAGCGCTCTTACAATTCAACTCATCCAGAACCATTTTGTGGATGAATATGACCCTACCATAGAGGTAAAGTGGGTGTGCCTATGTGTGTTGGAGAGAGAAACGGGGAAGGTGTGAAACTCCCAATTCAAACGTCAACGTAGAAAGGGAGAGTTTTGTGTAAGAAACACAGTGCAAGCTGGTTTTTCTGGTTTTAGACACCTGACTACTAAACTTCCCTGTCTAGACCAATCAGTATGTGCTCTTGCCAGAGATTTATTTAGACTATAAATTACTGGGAGCCAGCTTGCAGGTTTTCTAAATTATAGTAAGTTTTTGTAGCTGTGAATGTGTAAGACAAAGCCATCCTCGCTGTCAGCTTGTAGTGTAAATGTTTATGTGGCGTATAGTTTACGGGCTGGTGGAGTAGATCATTGTAAAAGAAATAGGCTTATATCAAATGCCCCCAAAGAGGATGAGTTTATTCAGGAGGAAGTGAATGAAATGGTACTTTCCTCATCATGGCCCAGAGTTGTCATTTTTAAAAGTGAACAGCAAAAATTACATGAAATCTGATATTTTTTCACTATGATTTGTACTATACAGATCTGTAGCAGTAATTCCTCAGGCTGCTCATTGTGGTTGCTTAAAACGAGACTTCAGTCCATCACATGCACCAACTAAAAAACCCAGTGAATCAGTGTGGTCATTATCATAACCAACAAGCATTTAGATATTGATAAACTGTATTTAAATAATGAAGTTTGCATTCATATTAACACACAGAACACAAACAAATGATGGATCATAAGGAGATGTAATTAATAGTGCTATTTAATTTTGACCTTGATTTGTTTGACATCTTATTTGTTAAAGAATTTATACAAAAAAACTAAAGTAGTCTTTGGGAGTTGCGTCAGATTTGGTCAGTATGCTATTAATAATTGAGCTACATGTCCTCTAAATTAAAAGATCTGTAACTCATGTCCATCTTTATGTATACCCATCTAGGATTCATACAGAAAGCAGGTGGTGATTGATGGTGAAACATGTCTGTTGGACATCTTGGACACTGCAGGTCAGGAGGAGTACAGTGCCATGAGAGACCAGTATATGAGAACAGGAGAAGGCTTCCTGTGTGTTTTTGCCATTAACAATACCAAGTCGTTTGAAGATATTCACCACTACAGGTGAGGTGGTCATGCTTAATTAGCTCCAGAAGTATAAAGCTGTATGTGTGAATATTACATACTTTTATTGTCATTATACATAGATGCATAATTCCTTCTTCACCTGTCTTGTTAGTTGCTATGTCAGAATACAGGATTAACCATGCTTAAGAGCTTAAAGTGTACAACAATGTACACAGGTTTCGATTCTACACAATTTTGTATAGTCCAAAATGGGAATAAGTAACTGTTAGAGGCTTTCAAGAAATTTTCTATTAAAACATCTACTGTGAAATTGTCATTATAAGATGAGTGAATGCTAAGTACCTTGATGGACCTACTGCATCTCAATCATTCATTCATTCATTATCTCCCGCTTTATCCTCTATTAGGGTCGCGGTGGGGTTCTCCATGCCCATCCAGGGGAGAATGTTTCGGGCGCTGGGCAGATAGACTCAGGACAGGGCGCCAATCCATCGCTGGGCACACACTCACTCACACAGACACACTCTATATGGGGCAATCCATGTTTTTGGACTGTGGGAGGAAACCCACGTGGACACGGGGAGAACATGGAAACTCCACCCAGATGGGGATTCGATCCCTAGCGAACAGTCGAATGAACTAACCACTAAGTGAACGTGCCGCCATTCATCTCAATCAATGAGACGTAATTTTCGTGCCAATAATTGAATGAACACTGAATCTGTTGATTTCTGATGTCAGTACTGTACTTTCTCAAGTGATCCCTGCCCTTATTATCATGTAGAGTCTTTCTGTACATGCTTTTACATTTTTTGTTGTTCTATGTGGTTTTGTAGAGAGCAGATTAAGAGAGTGAAGGACTCTGAGGATGTTCCCATGGTACTGGTGGGAAATAAGTGTGACCTGCCATCTCGCACTGTGGATACCAAGCAGGCTCAGGATTTAGCACGTAGCTATGGAATTCCTTTCATAGAGACCTCAGCGAAAACGAGACAGGTATGCACTATATCCACACATCACATTAATGTACGAACATAAATTTGGGGATGTCTCTCATGTTACTGTGACGTTAAAATGCTAATTGCAAAATTTGCTTAAATTTAAGTTATCCAGTATCTTTGTGACATCAGTGTATAGTTTTAGTTATTTATTGAGCAACATTTAGTGACCATTTCACTGGATATTAGAAGATATCTAGGAAAACTTCCAGCATCAAATTTTCAACAAGCAGCATATTTTTAAGTAATCCTTTCTCTGCTTGCTCTCTAATCCAACTCCTTTAGGTCTCCTAATACTTTGTCTGAATCATGTATAATAATTATTAATGTGTTTATCTATACTTATTACACTGGTTCTGTAGATGGTACACAATTTAAAATTGATAACTTCTAAAACCAGAGGAAATTTGACAATGTGACTTTATTGTACTGTTAAACCCCTAGTATCAGTTTAATTAACATTTTAAGGGACTTTGGTATGTTCTTTTCTTATAATGCATGCATAGCACTTTTGTAATTCTGGTGATATTTTGTCATTCGATCTATTTAAAAATCAGTTATGTTGATTTTCGGTTAAGCTAGCGCCAACACCTTTAAATCATTTGAAATATTTGAAACACTAGGTTTCAAATGTGATGTGCAAAATGTGAAAGTGGTCCCTTTTACTCTTATATCCAAATGGTGCACTGTAATTAGACTGGTGAACTTGATGCAAAGTTTGGCTTTGAAGCATTCAGTTCACTTCATTACCCTTCTAATGTACCTACCAAATTGTGTATGTGTGTGAACACACACACACACACACAAAAGCACGCATGAGTGCTGCTAAGCATGCATAGAAAATGGCACAAATACACGTTTCTTGTAATGGCTTGTCAGCTGTTTTTTATGTGACTGTGGAGCCACCAGAAACTTACTCAGGATTTGAATAAACAACTTTTATAATTTGTTATTCTTAAATAATGCTTTTAATACCTGCATGAATGTAAGCAAAAGTTTGGCACTGTAAACGAATCATGCACGTTTCAGGCATTAGTTTTCTCACAACTGTACGCCTCAGTTAATAAGGTCTCTTCATACAGAAAGACAGAAGGACCTTTCAGTTACAGTGCTGCAATTTGGACACTGAAGGCTAGTACACTTGGTTGTGTATAAATGCTCATTCTGTGAACCACTAGTCAAAAACCATTTAAATGAGCATGGTGTTGTGTTTATTTAATTATTTATTTCTTTATAGCAGTTTTAAAAATCACCTGCTGTCCATACTGTTGATCTAGGTTTAATGTGTTAGAAATGGTGATTTTGGGTGTGATGTATATTTAATACAGTGGTTTGTTTAGCCCTCGTCACATCCCATGTTTCAGTTATATACAGATTGAAGAACATTTTCTACACAAAACAAACTGCGGAACATTTCAATACACGGTGTTCTGTTAAATACACATTTACTGAGTTTAACTTATTAGGAGGAATGGAACACAAATTGCAGCACGGACAGATTAATTTTTTTAATAGAAACCCACTCCACCCCACCATTTCGTAAACTGAAAAAATTAAAAAAGGTTTATTTTGCATAATTATTTTTTTATAATTAGTTTTTGAAAATTGCAATTAATGGAATTGCAATGAAACTTATGGGCACAGGTCTGAAAGGGTTTATTTTTTTTCAAGAGTGAATTCCACTCTGTTTTAATTTGTAACCTTTTTTCTAACAATTTTGTGTCGTGTCCTTTAAAAGGTGTTTAGCTAACCAGAATGATCTCTTTGATTTGTGTAGTATTGATAATGGGGTCAGGTCAGATCACCCTAATGTTTATGCCTTTTATTTTATTTGGTTTAGCACTTGTACACTGTAGCTTTTACTGTAACAAGAGTTGCTTCAATTTTAACGACCACAATAATGGTTACAATTTCCAAGTTTGTGTGTGATCAATTCTGCTTGGAGGTGGGGGATTCTGGTGTTTAGAAAATGGGACAACACCTCTTTTTCTCTGCAGTGCATGAAAATCACAACTCCTTCTGGTGCTGGGGATACAATTCAAACTACAGCATTAATTCCCTTTCATTCTTTGTGCTTTCAATCAAGTGTGGTACCTGCACTAGCAAGGGTTTTAACTGATCTGAAATAAGTTATGTGCTCATTTCACTGGCAAAACTGGAGATTTTCACAAATTTGTTTAACTTCAGCATAAATCAATAAAAAAAATTGTATCAAATAATGTGTACTCTACGTGTAGAGTTTAAACAAGATAAACATATCTAAAATACCAAGTTATATTGTGACATTACTTAGTAGTTAAACATTGGCATAGCGTATCGTAGATTTAATGGTTTGTAGTATTGGGTGTCAGACAGGAGCCCAGCTCATCCTCTACACCCAGTTCCATTCTACCTGTCTACATCGGCCCTTATACGTCCCCTGATTTTGAAGGGAGTTGTGTTTTACACTACAGAGAGTGGAGGATGCCTTTTACACTCTGGTCCGGGAGATCAGGCAATACCGTCTGAAAAAGCTCAGCACAGAAGAAAAGACACCAAGCTGCATCAAGCTTAAAAAATGTGTTGTGATGTAACGGGGGTAAGTTTGGGATGAGCCTCCCTTTTTTTGACCTGCTGTGGGGTTTCTCTGGTCACTGACTAATGCGTCACTTTTTGTCTTAACCAATCATTGGGGCTGCGCTACAGAACAAGGTTTAACCTTCTCTATATTTTAACACCTGAATGATTTCAACCGGCAGGTTTGTTCTCGATCACCTTACAGTGACGATTTCTCTTATAACCCAAAAACAGTGATTTTTTTTTCTTCTTTGTCACTCGGGTTAGCAAACATAGCAAGGTGTATTGGTGAACTTCTCATGTATTTATGTATTCATTTCCTTTCTTTTCAAAGGGCGTCGACGATGCCTTTTATACTTTAGTACGGGAAATCCGAAAGCACAAGGAGAAGATGAGCAAGGAGGGCAAGAAGAAGAAAAAGAAGTCCAAAACCAAGTGTTTACTAATGTGAATAATGCCTCAGTTTCAGTATCAACTCTGGACAACTGAAATATGAACTGCTTTTTGTACATTACACTAAATTATTGGCCCCTTTAGAGTGCAGAAGGTATCCCTCTTTGTCCTTACGTGCTACATTACAAACAAGTAAGCCTTTTCTCCTGGTGCCAGGTGTCCAAAAATGTTGGCACTAAAAGACCTTTTTAATTTCTGAGAAATGGCCAATTTGGAAATTTTGATTAACCCTTACATTTATCTTCCTCTGAGAAGATGCTGCACATGATCTGATCTCATAACTGTGCATCAAAAATTATTCATGATAGTCTTAAATGATAAAACATTATGAACTGTTTTAAAGACTAGAATATTTTCCTAAATAAAATAATGAAACGTACGGTGCCAGAAGAAAGTAATTAAACTGCTAAAAATTAAATGGTGCGGAAGCATCAATCATTTGCCTTCACCAAATCACTAATGTACTTTTGTAAACCTCATTCCTGCATGCAGAAGATATTTGGAGAAGAAAAGTCATTATATTTTATGAAATTGTTGTACTTGCGTGATGCGTTCAACGCCAGATGTTCTAAGAGGAGTTTGAACTTGGCTTAAGCGGCACTCTCATCCCCATCTGCAGACAGAATCCCATCCGATTCCATTATAAATGTGACTTAGGAATTTAAAACCTAAGTGGGAAAAAAGTGATCCATTATATAAAGAACATGCCATAGAAATATTGCAGTTAAGCTTGCAGATTAATCGTTAACTAAAGACATGTATAAAGTATCTATGCTATTGTTTTTAACTCTTACGCAGGGCCAGCACTGTATGGATGATTAGTTTAATGCCCACTGTTGTGTAACAGAAGATTTACCTGTTTGGGATGTCACACATTTTTATTTACCTGCATGTGACCTTCTGTTTGTATTTTTTCCCCTACACCCAGCCTTGGTGTTGGTGTGTGTGTGGTGATACTTAACCCTGATTTCAATTTCGTGTGCATGCTGTGTGTTGGAAATGTTTTGAAAAAAACGAGGGGGGCACTGCGTTAAACAGTCCCATCCTGTCAGAGCTGACAAATCTACCTAGTATGTCTTTACATGGGAGACCAGATGTTTCTCTAGCAGTGTTCAGGTTAACTAAACTATTGAATGTTTATTAGTTTAGAGCTAGAGACTGACTGTCAGGACTAGTTTAGAATGCAGGTTTCCCGATCCTCCTCTTCAGGTTTGTGGTAGTTCTATGTATCAGAAGAGAATTGTTCTGTTTTAATTATTTACACTATAGTGCCCAGTCTGATTACCTTTTATGGCTTAACTCACTGCTGGCATGAAATGTAGCCAACCACTAATGAATATTGTTTAACCATCATTTTGAGCTGAAGAGCAAAAGAGCAAAACCAGTAAAAACCATGGAATGATTCAGCCAGAAACATTGCATAGACGAGTAACATGGTTATTCACAACCCGAACTGCTTCCTTTAAGGAGCTGATGCAAATATTAAGGACAATAGCAGAAACCTGCATAAAATGCTCTAGTTTAATATTAATTTTTCATCATATTTTGGAACCTAATTAGTGCTTTTCTGTATCTACCCATCATATGATGTGTAAAATAGTCATATTTTGTGATGCTGCATCATAAGTAGGCTAACACAAAAGAAAGAAATCAGGATAACTCTTAATATGCAATGTTTATTCAGGTTTATGGTTTTTATAGCTGTTCTGTTACACACGACTGTCTGTAAGAGAGTTCGCAGCAGAGAGTCCTTTTAAGTGTGTGGGCTGTTTGTCCAACTCATCCCATTCTCATTTTTTTGGTGTGCCAATAGAAAACGTTTGTGAAATCCTTCATGTATACCTGGCGTGTATTTTAACAACCTTTGTACAGTTGTGATACAGAATGATGCTATTTTGTAAATTGTGCTTTAGTTTATTTTGTTTGTTTTAATAAATGTCACTTTAGTCGACCTGAAAGACACATTCTGCTCTTGCATGTGGATGCTTAAAGACTTCAATTTAAAACAGTACAGAGGTGCCGCATTAACAACTGATTTCTTTGTATATTTATGAACGCAGTGTTTCTGGTCTCATCCAGTAGAGGGCACTCTTTCCACAGGATAAAAACCCTAAGCTCTTTCAGTGTCACGTTGATCACCATTAAATCTTGTTTATAAAACAAAAACCTCACAAATGTAATCTATAGGAGCTGATTACCACTAAAGATGTAGGAGACCTAATTATATTTAATGTATGAATTCTATTCAACACATTATGGATTCAGAAGTTTACTTCATTACTTGTGTGTGTATTTATAAATGGACTGTAAGAATGAATCTGACCTGTAGTATATCATGAGCATTTCATCTTCACATGGGCTGGTATCCTTTATGTCATCCTGCTGAATGGAAGAGAGCAGATAATATAATGTGTAGATATTTAATATGATTACATTGTCCTCTGCCACACTGAAACTAATACACTTGTCCATTTTAGAATTCTCCTACAGCGAAGGAAATGCTTTTTTAAATCAAATCTCAAGGACAAATCTGATATTTTTTTACCCTAAACTAAGATGCATACATTTCCTGCAATTTCACATAAAAAGCAGCCATTACTGGGATGTAAATTAACTTAAAATTAACCTAAAAAAGCAATGTTTGGACAAAACGTTAAAACCAGCAAACTGTAGCTGCAATAAAATCGATTGATACTTTACAAACATGTCAACTGTAACCTTCCTGATGGACAGTGTGTTGGTATATTTTTGCTTTTGAACATAAAAATATGAAATATTACCTCTTTCATATATACTGATTAAGCATCAGTGTAGTGTAGCTCACTTGGCAGCATTCATGAATATGTTACTAATCAGGTAATTCAGCATTTATAGTTAAAATTTTAGTTTCTCATTGCTGAGCTGATATTTTTCAACATAAGTCCAACAGACAAAAAGTGGGACATTAAGGAAATTGAGAACACAGGGTTCACCATACTCAAGATTATAATTCTGTTTACTCTTAGCTATTTAACGTCAGTGTGGTCAGATTATTGTAAATACCCCCTGCTGCTTTGCTCAAAAACCATTAACCTTTATCTAGAACAATAGAGTCTCTGTCTTGACAATGAGAGCAAGAGAAAGAAAGCCAAAGATAGAGACGGCATTGAATTATGCAGAGAGGGGCGTTTTTGCTGCACCACATGCTTCATCCTGGTGTGAGAGAATAAAAAATGTAATAGAAACTTAAGCAGTCATCACAAATCCCTGTCAGCCCCCTCACCCCAGTCAGTTTAAGCCAGACTCTGCCAATCACAGTACCCCCAGCTCTCTAATCTGGGATGACACCGAGGAGCCTGCGGGTCTGATAAAAACCTTACTCCGTCTCACATACACATTCTGAAACCAATCCCTGCTTTCAGGGCTTCTGCTTGGCAGAGAGAGGCTAGAAATGGCAAATGTTAAAAAATTGATAGCAGCCAGATCAACAGCAACCATGTAAGCGAAATTCAGAAGTGCTCTCAGCTCAGTATGTCAAATTCACTCTTTCACACCCTTAGGTTCTTTAGACTTTTTTTAAATGCAGACTGCAATTTGTCAGGACTCATCACGGTCCTGACCTTGTTAGTGAATGTTCACTGAGTCTTCCTTCAACTCAAGCGACCGAAGGTAGACCCAGCCTTTAAACTGGCAGTAATGAGACTGCAGACTGTGGGCTTCAAATGCTGGTGAATGGTAATGCTGATATACACGAATCGGCAACAACATTAAAATCGCTGAAAGGTTTTAATGTTGTGGCTGATTGGTGTAAAAATAGA